>JABJVR010000103.1:2427778-2468853 GCA_025773905.1 Chitala chitala
ACGACAACAGGTACACGCACACGACCATGCACAGGTACGTGCACACATACACGCACACGACAACAGGTACACGCACACGACCATGCACAGGTACGTGCACACATACACGCACACGACAACAGGTACACGCACACGACCACGCACAGGTGGGTGCACATATACACGCACACGACAACAGGTACACGCACATGAACACACACAGGAAGGTGCACACATACATACACAAAAACAGGTACACACATACATATGAACACACAGAAGCACATGCCGACACATGCAAACGCACAAGAACACACACACACACACACACACACACACACAAGCGTAGATACATTTCAATCATGGACACATACACACAGAGACACACGCACAAACAAGTGAATGTAAAAATAATTGATAGATAAACTTAAGAATTTCTAAATTTCATCTGATATTGTCTGAATATTTCTACCATGTATTTTTCTAAATGGTACATGAAAATATGGCCTGTGTAGACAGCAGTTTTACAATAAATACTAAAATATTTGCTTAGTATAACCAGTACAGATGAGTATTCTTTTCTCAGGAGCTTATATTGGTGACAGCATTTCTGCCAGATGATTTGTAAGTGTATTTGCTAGTGTGTCTGCATATATGTTGGTATAAAAACACACACACAGGCAGCCTTACAGGACACACGTCACAACAGCTGGGAACAGCTTCCTGCTCACCACACTGATGCTGGGTTCACATTACAAGCCACATGTGGCTCTCTCCCCCACAATGCATCTCACATGGTCCTCAAAGTGAATCTTTTAAACCAGACCGTCCTTTTCTTTAATTAAATTGTAAATCCAGAAGTGACAAAAAGAATTCTTAAAAAATTTAGCTTATTCAAAAAACAAAAAAAAATCTTTTTAGTTTTGTCACTTGTCATGCTGGAGGTGGAGTGCCACAACATGACATTTCCTGAGTTTATTGAACTACACTACAAACCAAAGGCAAGTAAGTCCCTGAAGACCTGAACACAATTTGCCATCAGCTGGCACGTATCCTCCAATGAGAGACCACACACGGCTCCTGGGTTTCCTGCTCGTGAGGTCAGGGGTCAGTTTGGTTTAAGTGTACCTGGCGGTGCAGGGACTCCTTTGTGGCCAGCTCATTCTCCAGCTTGTCGTTCAGGTCATGGATGGAGGTGGTCTCCCGCTGCGCTGCCAGGTAACGCTTTTCCAGCGTTGTAATTCTCTCCTCCATGTCTTCCTTCTGCGCCATAGCCTATGGAATAGGCATGCAGTAAGGACAAAAAAAGGAATAAAATTTATTCTCAAAGAGGGAGTCTGAAGGGCTGGCTCATCCCTTAATAAAGTTACCACAACCAGTTATCCACAAATAATGTAAGAACTCAAGCCAGCAAACCTCTAGGCATCTATTCAAAGCACACAGGTTCTTATAACCTTACAGACAATGCTATTAAACTTATAAATAACACTGCAGGAAACAGACCCACACTTTCCGCATTTACCCCACTTGTACTTACAGCGTCCCGGTGAAGTCATGCCCCTCACCTCACGGATGTCGCGCTGGTACTTGGCATTGATCTCCTCGCTCCTCAGCAGGTCCTTGCGGGCAGTGGCCAGGTCGGTCTCCAGCTCGGCCACGCGGGCCGCCAAGGCGGCCGCCCGCTCCTCGCTCTGCGCCAGGTCCCGCGTGGCCTTCTCCAGCAACTCCTGCAGCTCCAGCACGCGGCCTGCCTCGTCGCTCGCGTCGATGGAGCCGTTGGGCAGCCTCTGGCGCACGCACGTGCGACGCCGACAGACACAAGGAAACACGCGGGTATTAGCGAGCTCGGTCGTGCAAACAAAAGGGGCACAAAAACAACTGACTGCAATCACCAGGATTTACTCCTGTTATAACAGGGCCTAAGGGAAGCAGATAACAATTAACAAAAAGTTGAATGTAGATGAAGTTGTGGGTTTTTTTTGTTTAATTTCTTTTAACACTTTAATTATCCATGATGGAACTGTTTGAAATGTTCCCTCCTGAGCCTTTGTTAAATTCAATATTAGACTGCTCCACTTTTCACTAAAAACACTCCAGTGCTCTGTTTCAAATTAATACTTTGAAAGGGAGAGTAACGATACATTAGGACAGGAACAAATAATTTAAAAGTGCTGTGCTGAAATGCACGCTAATTGCCGGCTTGAGAGGCACCACTTAGAAAGGCTAGAGTTTAAAATGCAACCATGCCGTTGGAGGTGGAGGTTCCACGCATTTCCCCAGTTAGGTAGGTGGGTGTCAGCCTTGAAAAGCCTCAAGCGTCGCCCCTTTGCTGCAGACAGGACAGGCTGCTGAGAGTCAGCCAGCCTCCTCACCGCGCTTTGATTCCTCCAGCCGGCAGACTGTGCAGGGAGGAGATGTCTTCACAGGCACTTCGACGCGAGCTGGCTTGCCTTTTCCCTGTTCGCTTTCCCCAGTAAACTGACTACAGCAGCCTTTCCGCTTGCGATACCCCAAAGCAAGTCTTCAGAGGACGGCGGGGTGTTCAGGATGCTCGGGGGCTTTGCGGCGTGTCTGATTTCACAGCGCTGTTGTTTTGCATTGTTCTGTAACTAGGGCGTCCCACCCATGGCAACAACGTGACTGGCTAAGTTTTATTAAACAATTAGAATGCTATGTTAATTTCAAAACCCAGGATCTGTGCAAAATCTGGCATTAGTGATACGGCTACTTGCATCCACAGTTTATATTCTTTTTCTGAAGTCTTGTTGACTGCTTTGGGAAGGATGCCATAAAGTGTATTGAATTAAACTGACATTTATTGAATCAGGCTCATGCAGACAATACAGAAAAGGTGGAACGCCCTCTTCTTTCTCCGTCCCGACACAGAAGACCCGACTCCATGTGAGTGTCAGTTACTAATAAAGCCTTAGTTCAGCCAGCGCTGTGTGTACCGAGAAGCAGAGCAAGCTTCTGTTTACGAAGCACAACTGATCTATGTTAAGCAGCCTTTTAAATTTCTAAAGAAAAATTCTAAAGCAATTCTGTTCGTAATTCATGCTGCAGTTGAGCATTAACGATCTGACCCAAAAATTGCAAAGCAAGAGCATCACATTAACAGGGTGATATTGAGACTGAGTTGTTTTGATGTTTTCCAGCATCCCACCACCGCCCCCCACTAAAAATAACAGAATTAATCAGGGGTGTTAATTAGATGAACCTTGGGGGCTGCCGTCAATCAGGTGACACTGCAGGCAGAGGTGTAACCGCAGCCCCCCTCCTGTGCAGTATTGCATTACTACTTCATTTATTATCTGTCACATCCCTCTGAGGCAAACTTAAAACTGTACCCATCTCTGGAGCTGGATATTTCACGGCAGTAATTCAGGTGAAGTGCATATCTGAGTGGTACAAGAGCAAGGCCCTTAAGCAGTGTGCAAGCGAGCAACACTGTAGTCACATGACCAATTCGTTATCCAACCTGCGGCCTGGCTTCTTACTGCCTTAGAAATCTTAATCATCTTAATACTTTTGTAGCACAAGGGCATGCATGCAGAGAACATGTGTTTCCCCTCTAAATGACAACGCGTGCACAGTAAACTGCCACGCGTCGCGTTTGCAAAAGAACTAACTAAAGTGGCGGCCCTGTGACAGAGCAAACAAGTCAGCGGCCATGTGTGAGAGAGGAACAACCACTGTGGTTCTCTTATTCTGCTGCCAAGCTCAGAGGCATAGCAGCTCCGACCTTCACCATCTGAGAACATAATTTTCAATAGGCCCACTTGCTCCACAGGAGAAATGAGGTAACGGCACATCCAACCAAGTCTGTTTAAACCTGCTACACCAGCACCTCAGATGAATGTATGCACTGCTGTTCTGAACAACGCCCAGTGTAAGTTACAGTTTCCTAGGAGGGAAGTGGCGGAACTCAACAGCACTGCGTATCAACTTTGTGTTCAGCTTGTACTGCCAGTGCCCTCAGAAAAAAGAAAAAAACAAAAAAACAAAACCTTGTGTAACTGATGGCACGCTGAAAAAATAAATTCAGGGGGAGGCATTTGTACGGGCCAATAAACAGGCCACGGGGTCAATACGGTCTCTAATCACCTCATCCCTCTGCAATAACCACAGTGCTGGAAATTAGCATGAAAAACACACAAATCAGCCCACACACGTGTCATGCTGGTTACACCCATTTATTTAACAGTCAGTGCCGCAGTTTCCTGGTTACGAGGACTTAGTCATACCGCCTCTCCCTTTTTTAACCACACACACACAGTGCTGCAGGATGCCTCCTATTAATTCCTGGCTTCCTAATTAGAAAAACTTAACGGGCAATCCTTCTTTTCTCTTTGGACTGCTGAAGGCTAGAAGACACATGAAACACTGGCCACGCGACCTGCCAGCCACAGTCAGTTAGACTAGAGGCTGTTTTCAGACTAAGAAAACACATGGCCCTAGGAGAACAAATACAACCTCTAGTCACGCACACACCTCAGAATGTGAAAACGGCCCCTTTGTGAGCACTCTGAAAGCACTCCACTTTCTCGTGTGGAAGCAGAGCTACTTTAAATTCAACGATACAATAAACGGTAACGACGTTCTACGGGAATCGTGTGGCTTATTGTCACAGCTCGTAAACATCTCCACAGTTCAGCAGCCTTCCAGCCATGTTCATTTAGTCAGCCTTGGGGGGGGTGGATCCCTGACGTGTACAGAGCCATCTGTACCAGTGCTTATGCACAGCATTTCAATCTGCACTGATCTACCTCTGACATCCAATAACATGCGTAACAGCTTGACCGGTTTCCATTGTCATCCTCTCCTCTGTTTGCATACAACAATCTTCATTGCTTTACAAGCAAACACACGCACACGCACGCACACACGTATACAAATGCCTCCAACGATATGACATTTCACAAAAAAAATTTCACACAACATGAAGTTTTGATTGTTTTATCCTAGCGCTGCGCAGAGCTGCTTTTCTATGCCTGATCTCCATTTCTTCAAGAGTGAGGAGTGCCGGCTGAATTGTAATCAGAGGAGAAATTTGATAACTGCTGAGTAAAGTGTAAACAAAGTAGTGGGGGAATGTGTGTGGCTCTTGGAAATAAATCAGTGCCATTTGTCTTGTTGAAAAAGACCGCATCAACAATGGCAAGAAGTGCACTGCCATGAGGGAGTAGCTGCATAGAATCTGAGCTCTTTGTTCACACACGTTAAGGCAACGGAGGAAACAAAAATATTTTCTGATCTTTCAAAGAAGCACAGATCATACGTCAAGTTGGTAACAAAGATTGTTTTTTTTTTTTTTCATTTTTAGAATTGAGGGCATGTCATAAAAACTGAAGGAGGACTCCATTCCCCATGCGACACTGCCCCAGTTACAAGCGGTATGGGAGACAACATTCAACCGCATGAGCGCAGTGAAGGGAAGCGCTGGGAAATGCTTATGGGCACAAACATTCACCTTCCAAGTGGGTTTGGAGTCCATCCTCACCTGGGCATCTCCATCCGTCTTGTCTTTCCTTTGCCGCAAGACAGATAGCTGCAGAAAGACACGGGATTGATCGTGAAATTTCTGGCGTAATGTTTATGTTTGTATGCTCACAGCTCGTTACGTCATAAATGTGTGTGTGTGTGTGTGTGTGTACATGTGCATGCGTGCACACGTGTTTGACAAAAAGCTCACATTACAGACCTATACATTGAGAACTTTCGACAACCAATGTGACAGACACAGTCACACCATGCATGAGACTAGTCAACGATTAGCTTCAACACAGCGATGCAGAACATTTTAAAGCCAGTACAGACGGTTCTCAACATACGTGTTTAATGGGCTCCGCAAGCCGTTACGTAACTCGGTTTTTGCGCACGTTGGAATTTCCCAGGTTGATATAGCAAGAACCGAGTTCACGTGCAGTTGACCATAAATAGAGGATAAAAAGAGGCAGCTGCTTTCCTTTCCCATGTGTGCTAGCCAGCTCACGTGTGAGGATTGAGGTTCTGTACATATTTAGATTTTTTTGTTTTCTGCAAATTTTATGCTAAATGTTACGTTGTTACTTGTGCGACTACAGATTTGCGTATGTCAGAATGACGTATCTGGAGAACTGTCTGTACGTGTGTTTGAAGAGGGCGCTGTGGTTATCATGCTCACCGTCACACACGTTTTTCACACATTACATTCGCTGAGCTGACGCTCAGATCCAGAGCGATGCCCATGGCCAATACAACAGAAACACAAACGCACAACTGACAGCGGACATCGGCGAAACAGCGTCGATCGTAAACGTTCATAAAGTTCACGAGGCACCATATTAGTATATAGCACTAATGTGAGTAAAGGCACTGACAAGTACAATTTTTCATTTGATTTAATTTAGGGGTTGAAGGAGGCAGCTAAAATGGGGAACTTGTAGTTGTTCTATCCTCTAAACATTTCCACAATACTAAATTATCTAAAACTGCAAACAGACCAGGTGCTCCTCTTCTTAGGCATTAGTCTTCATGCTGTTATTAGCGCTAACAAATGGTAGGCATCTACCTGCAGAGGCTATGGCAAATTTTATGCATTGGACCCCTCCAACTACCTAGTAGGCATATGCCATCCACAAGGAAAGGCATCGGCTAATAAATAATAACAATAATTAATATTGCATAGCTTGCTTGAATGGAGTCGTTGCTTTGTCACTTGCAAAGTCAGCACATAATGTCATTAATAAAATAGGAAGTACAACAGTGTGGCAGGTCTGACCTTTACCCAGCAGCTGCTGATCCCTGTATGAGGGATGAATGTGTTAACAGCGCCCAGCAGAAGCCATAAGCTACGCTGCCCATGACAGCGACATCCGTGAATGAGTTTGATGAGATCAGGGAGGGGGACGCCTCCGTTTTGCAAAAGTCAGGACACAGCTGAGGGCGGTTCCTGTACGCACGTTTCTATGTGATTAACGCACCGTGAAAAGATCTAGACGTTTGCTTTCTGGCATATAAACTGCTGGTGTAGAACCATATGGTGGTTAGCGGGGACCAAAAGTCTTGTAGCTCATTGAAATGCTCCTGAAATACTTTGCTTTCTTGTGTTCCTTCACCGCGAGCTCATTGCCATCGACCTCCGTCACAGCAAATCTCCCGCTCACGAATCCGCCGTCGCCCCTCCTTGCAGCACGATATGTGTCGCTTCTCTAATTACCACTTGCCAAAAAGCTGAGCTCCTACGCTATTGTGCAGAGAATTTCCCTCTTGATAATTCGTTTTGTTACTTTGCCCCACAAAGCTTTATCCAGCTGCAGTGAGCCTTGACCCAGATATGCAGTTAAATAACAAAAAAAAGGCATCTACATGATCTGCAGTGATGCAGTAAAGAATATCATTAGCATTATGAAGCAATACATAAGTATAAGAAGGATCTCAGAGGGTACATAACAGAGGTCTAAATTATTTTAACTTATAAATTTTTAATATACTATATGAGCGAATGGCAATAAATGATAAAAAGAAGATCCTTAGGATCCTAAGGTCCATAGCAAACCACAATAAAATGGTTTTGCTGCACATGGTTTGGAATGTATGGGGGGGGCAGTGTTCCCCTTTCACTGAGAATCAGAGAGCATCTCGCTCCTGTACCTCATACATCCCAGCTCTCAATAAAGAGATGAGGGACCTCACTGAGGACATCACACCACGTCAGGCATGAGGCACACTACAACAAACGTATAGCATTAATTGGCAGACTTATTATAAAATAATAAAACCCAAATATACTGTTGGGAATTTTCCCCCCACCTGATCTGCAAACAGATAGTTCAGGTATGGATTCACTTTTTCATGGGTTCCTATCCCTGACAATATTATCGAGCTTGCAGGCTCAGGACTAAGCTATTTGCCACGTGAAGATTTAGAGCATGGCCCTGAAACAGCGCTTCGATATTTCCAATTCCACTGCACTTAATTTAAACCTTTCAGTCTGCTCACTGTATAATGTGTACAATAATTCATTTGATTTCCCTGAGCATTGCACTTCAGTGATTTATTTATGATCTGAACAGTTTTAAAAATTGTATAATCAATATCGTAATTTCATTTTTATTGAAGGGGACATTTCAATCGTGTACTTTAGATTTTAAACTATTTGCAGCTAATAATTACTATCACAATTTCTATGACTAGAATTAGAGCTAATAACAATAGTTGGACAAAAGAAGTGATTTTAGGTACCTGTACACACCATATTGGTTTAATACTGTACATGTAGCATGTGTAGAATTAATGTTAAATATGTCATACACTGACAGAGGCGCACACACACGTGCGCGCGCACACACACACACACACACACACAAGACATGATGGGCCTTACTTCCTGAGTGGCGGCTGCCAGCTGCCCCTCCAGAGTAGTCACCCTCTCTAGCGCCACCCGCAGTCTCTCACGCACCTGACAGGAGGAACATGATCAGAGGACTGTAATACACAGTAATAGCCTTGACCTGCCCTTACTATGAACGTCCCACTGTCTACAAGCCTATGCCTTATATCGGAAGCAATATTAAATCAAGCCATTCCACCTAATTTCTGTGCACTTACGGTATTGACTGGCAAAATTGACTGAGCATGTGAACTGCCTTACAAACTTGGCTTGTAAAGAATAAACTGTTTCCCATGTAAATAAAGGTTAGACATATAAATGTCCTTATCACATGGCCAGCTATTGAGGATGTTAAATTATTCATTAACATATTCAGTACATACTGTGGTGCTACTTTCATGTGCACGTTTGCGCTCTTTATGGTGTTTCCTTTGGTGCAGGACATTAGGACTCATGAAACCCCTTCAGATGCATACAAACAACAGGAGCTGTTAAAGCTGGACCCAAAAAGTTAATTGGGCAGCAAGCGGCATGGTGGTTAAACAGTTAGAAGAACGACAATCCCAGGAGGGTCCTGCTATACACCTTTGAGCAGGGTACCAAACAAGAATTGTTCCAAAATATTAGCCATCTTAAGAAATAAAGGACTGTATTATTCGCTCTGGATAAAAGCGTCAACTACGCCCCAAAAAGGGAGTCAAAAGCACTCGTTCATGGAGTGATTAAATCATGGATGGAGTAAGGAGTGGAGTCAGGGAGAGGGCTGGGTTTTGCAAAGCTTCGTCAGAGTGCAGTATGACCGCCCACCTTCTCATCCAGTGCTTTGTGGTGCTCGAACAGGGACTTGAGGGCCTTGAGGACCTCAACCTCGCTGGACACGCCCGACGGGGGCGGGGCCTGCCTCTTCACCACCGTCATCCTGAGAGAGCGCTCGTGCCGGGACACCAGGCACTCCAGGTGCTCCAGCAGCAGCTGAGAGAGGGGCAGACGCGTGTCAGCGACGGAACAACAAGGGCGGATCACGCGTGTCAGCGATGAAACAGCGAGGGCGGATCACGAGTGTCAGTGATGGGACAGCGAGGGCACACACACAGAGTCACAGCCACCTTCTCTGGCAAGCGCCTTTCTGTATTGCAAGTGGCAGACACACAAAAGCGACAGCAGAGAACAATCGCTGCGACAAATACTTTCCGAGGGAGTGGGATGGTTTACAAGACTTTTCACACTGCAGACAAAGCCAGGACACCGAGACAAGGCTTCATAAAAAGCAATCAATTACAGTATGCAAACTTAATAACAAGCGCTTCTCCTTTATCCTGCACTAATGTGAGAGACAGACTTTGGCCACGATTTTTGGCATTAAGCAGGTGATTCGACTATTATGCACTCTCAGGGGATGCCTTGTAATATCACCCAATGCTCCTTTTCAGGTTCTAAAAATGGAAACCGTTACTTTCTGGTGCACCCATGCAACGTGGCACATGGACCAGCGCATTCGCGGCTCAGTTTTCCCAACTCTGCAGAACCTCCCAACAATGCGAATCGGGTCCAGCGACAGCTGGCCGGCTCACCCTCGTGTTGTTCCTCTCCGCTTTCAGCTCTGAGATCTCCTCTTCTTTCTCCAGCAGCTGCTCTCGGCACCCGTTCAGCTCCTTGGTGAGTGTGGCTAACTCCTGGGAGAGGGAGGCACGCATGTCGTTAGTCACTCATCCTGCTCTGGACAGGACAGGTGTCGCAGCAGAGCCTCTACTGCTGCTGCCTTTACACTTCTGACGAAGGTGCTCTACCTTGGGTAACGGCACCAGCCAGAGACAGCACCAACATACCACACAGCACAGTGTTGCACTACTGTTGCCCCAAGCTTTTGCAGTTCTTTCCTGATGACTAAATACTGTTCTGTGTATTTAATCAGCACGTTCTGCAGTGTTATGACAAAGTCTGTTCTCTGAAGTTAAAGGGTACAACAGGGTCACATTGAAACAACATGAAAATTGTTACACGCTGACAATACAAGGACATTATGTCTGGTCACCGATGTGCTTGTTTTGCTTTCCTTTGCACTGACTTCCTTATATGTACGTCAGGAGTATGGTGCACGGTCAGACAGAGGAAGGCTCCGACCCGTGGACACCCTGGTCTGAACCGGGCCGCCTTACTTGGCGCCAGCAGCGTTTAGTCCCCTGGCTGAGCTCCACCGCCACGGATGAATTGTTCCGGCTGGTTTAGAGCCAGCAGTCTCGCATAGTTCAATTAGTTTGGTCTCTGAACAATCTGAAGGAGTCAGGGTGCTAAACTCAATTAACACAGCTGCTCATCTCAGTCTTCTTAGGAGTCCCATGTGCAACTGAACACAGGCGTTCAGTAGCAGAAACAGAAAGAAAAATACTCAGTAATTTTATTTATGAAACTGAATATTTCATTATTTTGGAAATTCCATTCTATTCATTATTGTAATTTGATTTGGATTCAGTACGGACATTTGCTCTGGGATATTTAATATCTTTGCTGGTAGAAACTACGTTGACGGCAGCATATTCAAATTACACACAGCGGTACATCTGGGTTCTGGGCGCCCTTTATTGTAAGTGCAAAGAGAATCGTTATTAATTTTTTCCACGAGCTGTCTGTTGCCAGACCCTCCTGAGATCATCATTTCTTATAATCTCCATATAAATGTGCAGCTTTGATAACTAATTACAACGCCTTAGGCAGAAAGAATCTCTTCCCTGGAAACTGTCAAATAGTACCCCCAGCCAAATAAGCGTGTGACCACAGTTTTGTGATATGTCATGCTAGAGAATACTCAAGCCCCCATCCCACTGCTCTCCACGGGGGGCTCAAACTTTCAAAGTGTGTGGCAGAAGTGCATGCGACAGTGGGGAAATTCACATCGTGAAAGGCATTCCTGTTCCCAGCACTTAACGCTGACTTTGGCAAAAAGGAATTACATTCAAGTTTTGCAAGCAGTAAAAGCTGTATTGAAGCGATGGAAATGGCTGTAATAGGAACATGCTCTTGGGTACCACTGAATGAGCAGCACAAGAGCTAATGTGAAACCACTCAGCAACCATACTGCACGTAAGGAGCGTCAAATGTCACTTGACAGCAATGCTAACTCAGATCTTACACTTCAAATATTAAATCTTATGTTCTGCGTTTTCAAATCCATTTCTATTTTACGTTGAACATTAATGAAACAATTTTGGACAGGATGGTGTTTAATTAAGTTTGCCTATATTATGAATATAACACATATTTTGAGTATAATGCATTTTCAGCCATTTGTTACAGTGTACCCACAGAATTTTAATGAAAGCTAATTTTTATGTTATTTTCAGAATGTTAAGCCTCATTATGTTTCTCATTAACAATTTAATAGCAACCCAGTTCAACAAATCACAGACAGTTTAATAAATCCACCTCACAACTGAGCTGACAGCACACAACATAAGAGACATTTTATAATCACACGATTCTGACCCTCTGCTTTCCAGATGCCTTCACACCCTAGATTGGAGCCAGAAGGTCTCCTGTTAAAGTGCCTAATTCGTCCTAAAGTTTCATGATCAAACAATACCCGCCAGCCCCTCTGCACGCATCTCCTACACACACGAGTACACATAACGCCATCGCACACTGCAAGACCGCCCTGCTATAGCAGGACTCCTCTCATTCAGCGCAAGCTTGAATTCCACTGCCAATTTTGGCGGGCTCTTTGGAGGGTCACGCATGGCACTCCTGCGCAAGGAGCGGATTTTCAGAGGCTCATCACGGGCCCTGCCGCAGGGGAGAGTGGGAAGGGAAACGCGAGTAAGTGGGTCAGGGCGCACGCTCCGTCACGGCGGACAGGAGGCCGCTCCCAATCCATGAGCAGATGTTGAATTTCACTCTCTAACAGCCGTGGTTAATGGCTCAAAAACAAATCTCTCCCTGTGTGGTACAGGAATTGTACAGCAAATCATGTTGGGGCTGGATTGGTAGTGTCAGGGGAGGGCAATTAAAAAATAACTAAAAGGTTATGTGTACCAGAAAAGAAAAAAAAAGTTCACATATTAGCAGCTGTCACTGTTTCTCAGCTTAAAGTCTCTGCTGCCTTTTACATTCTAAAAGGAAAAATTACAGGAGCAACTGTATGTGCTCAGTGCACCACATGTGCCTCTACATGCATACGGCCGCTATATCGCAGCAGCGCCGAAGTGCGGCACCATCCATGAGTTACTAACTCTGTCTCAAAGAAACCTTTCACTAACACAGACCTGTCAGAAGTAAAGTGTTCACTGCCCCTGCCTGACTGTCTCAGAGCTGAAAATGACAGGATTAAAAAGGCAGCTCTAGGCAACAGGCTTCTATAAAATAAAAAAAAAAAGATGAAAAAGATGTTGGATTAAAAGTGAAGCACATACTTTTTTTAAACAAATTACTACACTGCGATGTACATGTGCTCTGGAGTACACTGCAACAGACACCTTTTCAGTACTTCTGCAAGGTGAGACAACAATAAAAATAAGGCAGATGGTTTTTCACTGAAACTCTTTAAAAAGGCCACACGTTGCATCACCACCAATCTGTATGACAGTGACAGCTATCTCAGGTGCTCCATCTGTTGTGGCTCTGCAGTCCATTATGCAGCTTTTGGACAAACCTATCCACCCCTGACCACCCTGCTTGGGCAAATAACGACGTTCCATGCTAGCAACATAAAAACAAGTTGCTCTACCTGTTGCATTCATGTGAGGACCTTTCTGTGTTGGAGGCTTGGAAAACAACCCCCCCCCCTCCTCTTCATGAGTTTGCTTCCCATTTCCTACCAGCCTGTTAGACACAGCACCACCTTCCCCATCTAGTCCCACAGTCGAAGCCCAGCTGTCAAGACCACCAAGCTTGCCGTTTCGGCTCTGTAGATGTCCCAAGACTACGCTGCATTCGAGTAAACGGTGAGAAAATAAAGCTTGACCTGGCACTAAGTGGCAAAGTGCCAACGAAACATTTCAGGCTGCAAGTTCAGGTGAAGGCAGAGGGACCTGTGACATGTCCCGCCGAGACACTTGGTGGTTAACCCCCTGGGCCCTGTGGCTCTCCCCTGTGTCGCTGCAGACTGTGTCCTGCTGTCCCATCTCAGCTTTTGGCCTCAGCGTGTTTGATGTCGACCCCCCCCGCCTCGCCTTACACATACACACACTCCCCCTTTGAACAGTCCCACTCTGTGGGGCACATAACTATCGCAGACAACATTACAGCTGTAAGATTACAGAGCCGTTTTTAGATAGGGGTCGCCCTGCTAAATTTGGTTTTAAACACTGGCCCAAGCTCTGTCCTGTACTGCTTAATGTACCGAAATGCTGTAACCCCCATGAAGCGATTCAGTCTCCAGTGTGTACCAAACAGCCAGCCAGGTACTCAAACACAGTAAACATGCCAAGAGCTGCCACCTCTGATAATGAAGGTTGTGTTTCCACCTCTGTTTTAAAACGGCATTTAAAACGGAGGGCATGCTTGGTCTGTGCAGCTTTACAACAGTATTTCACGTCATTTTGATTTATATGAACCCCACAGGCCATGAATTACCATGAGAAAAAGGACTGTTGGTTACCTCCCTACAGACATTTTTTAAACTGGACAAAATGTAATTTCAATGAAATATAGCAGGAAATATACTAAAACTGTCATATTTATAATATTGTTTGCTAATGGAAAGTTATCCAAGCATTCATTTTCAATAGTTGCTCAGCTATGACTATATCAATAATGCGATAATATTAAATAACATTAAGTATGCAATGAGGCATAGATAACTTCATAAGGTCTGCATTTTCCACTTTTGCCTACATGGATTAAAAATATGCAAAGGTCTTGATGTTTACGTACATTTATTAACATCTAAATAAATTCAGAAATTACCGGTATCACCTTGAAATAATCAACAAGAGTTAAAATATGGTAATGAAATGTTATATGGAAAAATTCAGTTATTTTATGACATTACTTACAAATCCTTCAGGTTATTATAAGTGTTTATCTAAACCTGATTAAACAGCTGATAATTTTGTCTATATATAAAGCTTCTGCTGGGGTAGCCTGGTCTAAATGGCTTATATTACCAAAAACAGCAAAGCCCTCGTTAAGAGTCAAATCTGTCTGGCATGTTAACATCTCAGAGAACCAGCTGGTCAGGTTGGTTGATGTGTTCTGGGTTGTCCATCTCTGTATAATGCTCTCCCTCACCACACACACACACACACACACACACACACACACACACACACACACACCCGCATGCATGCACCTCCTGAGTTTCCTCAGCATGCTCTGGGTTAGAAGCCAAGCCTGTCTCCCTACATCTGTTTGTGGAGAGGCTAAGATACACAGGTGAGCAGCTGGACCATAGGACCTTCAGGCTCTTCAGCTCACCTATGTCGTTCTCTTGTGTGCCATCCAATGCCCCCACAACAAACCCTGCATGCCCCCCTTATAGAAATTTCATTCCACATGCACTCGATCTATTCCAAACATCTCTGTATTTGGCAGACTAAGCCCGTGGTGAGAAATGCCAGTCCCTCTTACGGATCGCTCTGGGACCTGCTTTCAGAAGCCCTTTACGTTTAAACTGCTTTAATAGGTGCCTTTGTTCCCCTTTTCTTTAAAGAACAATCTAGCATAGCTGCCTTGTGAGTATCTTTAATCAGATGCAGCTTATTCCCCAGGAGCTTTCTTTTGTTTTAATTAATTCTGGTGACTAATTAAACATGTTCTGATCCTGCATATTCAGATATTTTATCTAGAGTCACTGTGGTACTTTCTTGTTTGCCATATACCTGAATAAACTATAGAAGCATACCATTTTTTGAAGGATAACAGCAGTTCATGATTATTATTACTATTAAAACACATTAGCCATGCCTGCACACAATATTAACTCATGATTGCTAATATGGGTAAAAAACTTTATTTCCATTTCATATATATATATATATATATATATATATATATAAAATGTCAGGCATTCTATAGATTTCCTAAGATTTCAATACAATGCCTGCATATGTGTGTTTGTGTGTGTGTGTGTGTGTGTGTGTGTGTGTGTGTGTGTCTTATGGCATTTGCAGCCACTATACTTTAAGAAAAATTACAAAGCACGAATAACACAATGACTCAGATTATCAATGCAATATATTATTATAACATTACAACTTAATGAACACAAGGTAAAATTCCAAGCGTTATACAAGGACATTGCATAAAGTAAAAACAAGTATTACTGCAGCACATGGTTATTATAAAATAATGTTACTCTACAAAAAAAAGGCTAAAAATATGAAAACCTGAGAAAGTGTGACGGAAAATGGAAATTATACAGACGCGAAAACCTTTGACACATCAAACAGGAAGTGATGACAAATCTCATCTGAGCTAGAATACCATCTTGTGAGACTGCATCCCATTCCAAGAATTGCTGAGTTAAGATACCTAAAACGGATTTCTCACTCCTTTTCCCCCTAAGAGCCTGGATTAAGGACTGAAAGCAATATGCCGGTCTAAAGCTGCTCCGTTCAGACAGCTTGTCGACGACGCAGCGGAATCACAGCAAGTCGCCTTTCTGAAGCATGTCCCTGAGCCCGCATTAGGCTGAATGGAGCCCACTTCATCTTCATAACCTTTAAATAATTTTCGATGATGCCTCCAAAAAGTAGATCACGCCCCTGCATTAAGATCTGCTGGATCTGCGTGTAAGGTGTGTGTGAGGTGTGGACTGCAGCCTGCGATCAGATATGAGCTAAGCCCTCGGTAGCTCTCCTGACCAGGCTCGCTGGAGCTTGACATGAAAATGTACATAAGGAAAACGTTTTGGGGAACGTGTTGGGGAACGTGTTGAGGAACATGTTGGGGAACGTGTTGAGGAATGTGTTGGGGCACCTGTTGAGGAACGTGTTGGTACTGTGGGATGGACAGTGGTTCAGGAGTTGGTGCCTCATACCACCTTGGCGATGAGTTTGATTGTGGCCCTTTGGCTCGTGTGCTCTCCCCATACTTTGCGAGGTTCAGGTTGTTGTCTTGAACACTTACTAATTAGCACACATTTCTGAAAGTATTGCAGGTGTCCCAGTCACATAGTGGCATGTGAAATGAAATGGGTCAAAATTACTGCCCCTCTATATGACAAGTCAATAAGTGGTCAGAAATATCTGTCCAGAGTGAACTCACAACTGGGCATTCGTTTCTCATTATCCTGGCGAACTTTTAAACACACATGACCATAAAAACAGAACTGTGACCAGCTTCACCCACGCCGTGTCAGAAGATACCGATGCTAGTGAACAAGCACCCTGTAGTGATATACAGGACATGGTGGAAGATGTTTGTGGAGCATCACAGCAACATGTTCTACCTTCCGTTTGCTGCAGTACAACCGACTTTCCCCACATACTGTACGTACTAAACCAATTGATTAAGATGCGCTTGCTTATGAAACCACAAAGCACAAACAAGTAAATGCCACAAGAAAGTCAGTAAACAGGCAGTTACAGCCACTGAGGTCCACTTAGCGGGTTTGCAGATGCAGAATCACATTGGAAATCAACAGCAGCCACTTTAGTCTTAGCCTTTTCACAGGAAAACAAAGCCCTCCATTCTGTGGTTTGATGGCTACCTTGATATTGATGAGCATTAGCAAAAAAGCATAGCACAAGGCAGGTTATGGGTCCTTCCCCCCAAACCAGCTCCCACCTGTGTCTTGTCAGCTGCTCTCGGTGGCTGAGTAACATGTGAGGTGGCTGGCGGCAACCTGCACATCTGACGTGCTGGCGTTGTGGGAAGCCTAAAAGTGTTACACATTTACAACACACAAGGCAAGCCGTTGTCAGGTCGGCCACTCACTAGACAATGGAAGCTTCTCAAAAGGTAGTGGACACCACTTAGTGAGTTAAAATGCTCAAAGGAAAAAGTGAGTGATTGTAACATACCCACAGACTTTGACCAGGGCTGTGGAGTCGGCACACAAATTCTTCAACTTCTATTCCAACTACTCAGTTTATGGTACCACGGACTCCGTCTCCGCAACTCTGACCATCTTGTAAATCATATAATAAAATAATTAAATAGCCTATCATAAGAGGATACAGTAAGTAAAACATTTATAATTTTATATGAAATGGGACTGTTTGTTGTTCTGCTGCCTAGCCTAGGCCCAAATTCTTAGCGTATGTGTGAACATTATTTTGAGGTTCAATGTATGTTGCAAATATAGGCCTAAACCAATATTACACCTCAAATTTTTGGGGGTCAATTTATACACCGGATTGACTTATACACCGGCATATACAGTTTTACAGACTCTGACTCCAACAGTCCAAAAATTGTATCCGACTCTGACTCCTGTACGCAAAAATTGTTTCCAATAATGACTCTCACTAACACCAGAGGTAGAGTCCGAGGAACCACACAAGCGCCCTTCCATTCAAAGTGACAGTTCCACAGTACCACAGTACACTGCACACAACTACTAAGCGTTACGAAGAGGAGGAGAAGGAGGAGGAGGAAGGGTAGAGGCGTGCGGCAGCAGGCCAAACACTTCGCTGCCCAACGTGCCACTCATTGTGCTGCTGGAGCCACGCTCTTCAGCAAGGACCGCGGGCAGTGCTCACCTGTAACTTGCAGGTTAGCTTCGCGGCCACACAAACGTGATGGTGCCACAGGTGTCCCGCGTCTGCACTGCTGCCCGTTGGCAGTCAGAAGACAAAAGGCGGGGGCGCTGAGGGCTCAGCCCACTGTAACTGAACTGCAAGCGTTCTCTGCACTTGACTGAACTGCTCTGGGGTTGAATGAAAGCACGCTGTCTGTTGTTTCTTCTGAACCTTTTGCATCAAGTGCCACTTGAATGCTTCTGTTACATTTGTTTTACGACCGAACTACAGGAGTGATAATACACAGTATAATGAGGGGGACAAAAAACAATCCAGTCTGACAATATATTAAGCAGAGTGGATGAATTTTAAAGGCACACATTAGAACAGTTTATGTTGTGTATGCAGTTTTATATGATGCAGAATCATCAGCCAGTCAGTACCTTCACTGCACTGAGTTTTACTGCTCTTATTTACACAATTATTGTGTTTGTTATTACTATTGCACGTACGCAAACTAGCATCGTACCCACGTGAAAACCAGAAGGTCAGAGGTAAAAAATGGATGTGATTAAATAGGGTTTATTGCCAGAGAATGAAGGACATGATGCCCTGCCTAATTTGAGTAATACTGTGTAATTTCGCCACACCCATTTCCCTGTAACCAGAGGGGTGTTGGATGAATTCTGGCCATGCAGTGGATATCTCACCGACTGACCTTGGACTAAGACACTTTCACTTAGTAGTCCTAACTCTGAGGAGGAGGTCTGGCCCACTGATAGCTTCTGACCATACCATGTGCATGGGGGCAGCTGTTACGGCTGAGACAGAGCCCCCCGCACTGCCAGAACAAGGGTTTTTGACTCAGGGGCCATGAGCTCAGGTCTGAAGTTGGACCACTGCAGATACTGCTCCTAGGTTAGAGGTGCATTAGCAGCAGTCGGCTAACTAGCATAGACTCGGCCTGGCACGAGTGAGACTGAGGAACTGGATGTTCGGGTGACATGCGGGCGCATACTGCATTTAAAGGTGTGCCTCAGGACAGTGGCGCGGCGTGTTGGAAAACTACAACACCCCTCGGTATAAACAAAATAACTCACTATTCGCAATGTAAACAGTGCTGCAGCTCTGCAAAGGCATTTACACCCTTATAATGTCTTTGGAAGAAAGTATTACCTGAGCTAACCATTTAGAGGGATTGCAGCAAGTCTGGTGTTACTGAATTCAGGGCAGTGACCTCCCATTTAACCTGCTGCTGATCGTTTTACACTAGTACATAAAACTAAAGATTCAATGCTGTAAAACTGGAACCAGGCCTTGACATAAACTCGCAGATAATATACAGATCAAACAGAAGCCTCAACATCCACGTGTTACAATGAAAACAGAACGTGCTCCTAAAAATAGGAGGAGAAGCCGACTGACATTTACTCAGCTCACGCTGCCAGATGGTTCTTCTGAATGAGCAACGCAACAAAAACTGGCACAATTACTAAAGCCTCTCAGTTCCCCCTTATGCTACAGGACACAGAGTAGCTGTCACCCCAACCACAACATTCACACAACGCAACTGTGTTTCTCGAATTCTACATGGGATAAGCAGGAACAAGAAATGGCTGTGCCAACTTCGTCACGCGCTGCGCACGTGTAGCTATTTTCCCGCACGCAGAGAAAGCATGCTGTGGAGCTCTGTTAGTGTGGCTCCGCCCCGCCCACCTCAGGAGAACGCGCCTTACAAGTATAAAGGCTTCAAAAGACTAAAGCTGGTAACTATTCTCAGATCAGATGCTTTCCAGGAAGCCTGTTTGAAAAATTCACTGAAACAAAACGTGAGAGTCCTAATATCAGGGGTAACAGGGTGAACACGCCGGCCTTATACATAAATCATGACATTTTACTTTGATTGACTTGCAACAAGTACCTTATAACAGAAGGCCATAAAGAAAAAACACCACACACCATACATCAAGACAGATTAAAGAAATTACATATAGCCTGTCAACATTTTTGAACAAATGCTTTCAATCTCCTTTTGAACATACGATATGATTTTATTGTCTTAGGTTCATGAGAGGCAGAACATTGGTACAAGGTGCTGTTAGATGCTGCTGCTTACGTCCCTTTTTAGCAACCCCCCCCCCCAACAAATGAATTGTCCACAAAGCACTTAACACCGAACAGCCACCCAGATGTGATCTACCACAAAAAACAGCTCAAGGGCAAAGGAAAGGGGGGACTCCAGTTATATGAGTACCAGGGTCAAACACTTCATAAAAATGTTTTGGATGGTCAGCCGTCTCCATGAGTAGAACCTTCAACAGCCGGAAAACAAAGCTACAGGGTAGAATTACAGCAGATGGATGCGGATCAGCAGAATGTACATTATCTGACACTCAGGCCCACGTTCTGAGATGGGGAAAGTTTCTGTGGGCTTCTTTTCTGAGACACGAGATACGCAGAAGGAACCGCCCACGATAAGGCAAGCGTGCGACAGAACAGAAGGTATCACGCCTCGACAGGCGCTGACACATTTCTGACGGATCGGGAAAAACTTCCCCAAAACACCGCTCATCCTGCTCATCCATTGATAGCCTGAGTCCACCCCAAATATAGCTCCCAATTCATGCATTCTTCATGAAAAAGAAACCAGACCCCCCCCCGGCCGCTCTTCTCAGGGAACAAAGACGGAAGCTTTCTCCTCAGAGGCCAAGCGACAGGAAAGGCGCCGCTAACTTCAGAGACACACTCGAGCTGTCTACCTCCTTGCGTTCTCCCCGTGCCGCGTGTGCTTTAATGCGCAGCTCTCGGCAGGCAGAGCCCCGAAAGCTTGCCTCGCGCCTTATCGTGCTGCCCTCGCTAGTTTAATGTGCCATGCTTGGACTTGGCTTTAATCAGCTCTGCTCAGGTCTGACTGGGCTGATTGCAGAGTAATGTAACACAGCCACTGTGTGTAGCGGTTGTCCATATGGCAGCACGTCCATATAGTTGCACTAATTTTGCGTAGCTTTGCTTCATATGTCCCTGGGTTACCACCTGCTCACTTACACAACATATAATGGCAGAAGCCCAGCTGTCCCGCAGGATACCGGACTGGTAAACAATACGGCACTGCTCCTCCTTATGTGAACATATGCTATACAGGCGCAACCTTCAAAGGTGCTCAGTGTGTAGCTCAGAAAGGCAGGTGATACGAGCAGAAACATCTACTTGGGGTGAAAGTTTTATGCAACTTGTGATCACTTTGCCTTCTTCAAAGAAAGTTCATCTTCATTCAAAGTGTTCAGCAGAAAAATGTGGCTTGTCAGTCTTGGACTGTTGGAATATGACACAGTAATTAAGAGAGGCTCTTCTTTTCTAGACATTTGAATCCACCTCTGGCACAAGGAAGCACGTCGCGTGGGAGACAGATGGTACAGAGGTGCTAGGTGTACAGAGAAGCCTACAAACACCACAACGCACGTGAAACTTCCGAGACACACGTCTTACTGTAAGTGCTCCTCAGCCAATGCTGTTAGAGTTGCTCAGTGTCTATTGGTCAGAATTCCTCACAGTCTGAACCTGAAGACGATTACTTTGCTCCAGTGTGTTTACGTTTATATAACACCCCCAGCTACAGGATTCCGCTAGACCCTTTAACGAAGCATCTGGCAATCACATTACAAGTTTACAAAACGCATTACTGTCGCAGACAGCAGACAGAAGCGAGCAAACCAATATAATTTAAAAAGCATGGTCAGAGCTAGCAAAAAAAAAGGAAACTCTGCAGGTGCAAGGCATACTGTACAGCAAGCCTCTCCGGAGTGCGCTAAACTTATTTAAGAAGAAAGTAAAAATGAGAGCTTGTCAGCCCAGTTAAGCCAGCGGCTGATGTTCAGTGGGTCAGTCACAATGTCCATGCCTAAATAAGTTTAACGGTCCACGTCAGGATTCTGTCAGCCACGACTGTGGAGGAGGGAGCTGTGGCAGCACAGTAACCCCACTGCCTAAATTTAGTAAACCCAGAAGGTGCACAGGCAGGAACAGGGGCTGGGTTTGCAGGGGAGGTCAACCCTGACAACAAGGAGAAATCCGTGAGACGCACACTAGCGCTGAACTTGAAGGTCTGAGTCTGTTAGACCCAGCCCAACCCCTGAGTCTCATGCCAGCCGTCTACACAACCCTCATGTGCAAGATCCTGAGGGCAGCACCAAATGCCTACCTGGTACATGTACGTATTAAAGTGGATCCCATTCTGAAGGTGGATCTTCACGGAGGTTGGGTTCATGTTGATAGGATCATATCCGAGCCCGACCCGGACCGGCGAGCCCCCTGCGTTCCAGCCAGCAAGAGACAGACAGTGGGAGGATGAGACAGAGAGAGAGAGAGAGAGAGAGAGAGAGAAAGAGAGAGAGAGAGAGAAAGCGGGAAAGAGCGAGAGCAGGCGAGTTGAGCACTCCCCCCCTCTAAATCCTTGATGGATGACAGTAAGCTGGAGAATAAATTAAATTCCTGGGCTCTGAGAGCCGGCACGGCTGCCGCGCGGTCTATGGACTCCGTGGTGAGACCCAGGCAGGGAGGACTTTCAGCTTAGCGTGACAAGAGACAAGAGGGTGGAGCAAAGAGGGAGTGGATGAGGTGGGGGGGGGGGCAAGAATGAGAGGAAAAGGAAAAAAACAAAAAGAGAAACAGTACAAGGGAAGCCAAAGCGAAGACAAAAAGGAGTGGAGAAATGATCATGATGTTAGCGTGAAACACAGCGGTGAAAGAACTCGGTTGGCACACGGGTCAGGTTAGGGGCTGGCAGCCACCTGTTTAAGCTCTGCCAGTAAACCGTACCAGTGTGAGCATGCCACACTGGCCACAATGTCTGTTCTCAAATCAAAGGCCAGTGTTGGGAAAACAGGCAGCTGCATGACTGACAGGCAGAGACTTGGGTACGGTCACTGAGCCTGAGTTTGGATCTCTCCCTCACACTAATGATGGTACGCTGACACAATCACACCTGCACTCACATGCCTGGGACATGAAACAGCTACTGAATGGTTACTACAAACAAACAAGAGACTCATAGTTACGCTAAACCACTACAGGAAGTAATACAGAAAGTTTTATTACCATCAAAACCATAATCAAAATCTGTACAATTATTGGGCTTTTGGGTGTTAGATTAAACCACGAATGAAGAATCACAATTGCTAGAAATCTCATATATAACAAAAATGCTGCTGTTTGGTAGACTTTTCGGTGTTTGGATTTAAAAATGTAAATCTGGGTCCCACGTAGCGTTGAAACTTGGCTTTTGCAGCTTGTTTAAGATACTGGATGTACGGCTGAGAGCTTTGAGGATTTCATCCCAATAACAGCGCTGTGCTCCAGCGAGCTACATCACCTCAACTGCTTAAGCAAACATCCAGCTTTATAAATGTGAAAATGCGTGAAAACATAATCTATGCATGGTGCTTGGGAGAAGAATGCCCATTTAGGAAGAAACTGCAACCCTTAAGGAGAGTACCACAAAGGCAGATGAGCATTTAAGAAACGCTCATTTGTGTTAAAAACAATTGTAATATCTTGCCTGTGAACAACATACAAGAGGCAGCATAGTACGCCTGTCAGGAACAGTCATGAATACAGGGCATGCTAAAATACTGCTTACACCATTTAAACAATGGTGGATACGCATGTTTACTTGTGCCGTTTCCATTGTTAATATTCTGTGTTTGCGGTCTGACCTATTTTACCACCAATCCAACAACAAGTTGAGCTCGGTCCTTCAAGAATTCTCTCAAATAACACAGTATAAATGTTAAAAACTGTCCTGGCAGTTTCTGTTTCTAACACATCTATACATAGCGGACTGAATGATGACACTTTGCAGTACGAATGCATACCTTGAGATTTTGCAGCTTTAAATAAGGAAACACGCAGCTGCTTTCCAGGTCAATACAACATGAGCTATGCCAGCTCTATAGTTACACAGGGCAGAGCACTGAAAATTGTGCCTAGATATACTGTTTAGATGGTACACAACTAATCACAACTAATCATGAGGTCTGGTCAGCACAGTCAATGGGTGACCTATAGAATAATCTCAGGGTTTGTGCATCCAGGTCAACACTTTTATTGCTTTAATCTTTCCCACCTCTCTGATGTGCTCTTACCAAGACAAGCACCATAGGTGAGGGAAAACCTCACCTCCAATGCTCAAATATGACAAAACATGGTGCATGCGAGGTGTTAATATGTCACTTAGCTGTGTTTGGTCAAACTCAGTGGGTTAAATTAAAAAACAGAGAAAGATTACGAGTCTGACGCTGAACAATAACCGCCATTTTGTTTGCTTATTTGCTCTCATTCGGGGCCACCGAACGAGGCAGCCAATGACAGCAAAGGGGGCGGAGTCTCTCTCGCATGTGCTAATGTGCCGAGGCGGGAGTGTCGAGTGTCGTCTGGAAGGAATTGCATTTCTTTCAACAGAGTGTGTGTGCGACTGCTGTGTGCCAGGCTTGGCCGCGCGCTGGCATGCCAATGTGTGCGCGTGACAGGTAGACAGAATGCATAGTGGCCGCGTTTAATACTACAACATACAGCAAAAGAAACAACTGTTTTCCAGTCCACCAAAACAGAGACGGTATAGCCCACAATGCCCCTTGACAAATTACATTTCTTTTTGTGAAGAGAACACAGGATCAGGATTAGTCTGGTAACCAAACTTGAAGAAAGCCAAATCACCCAGGGTACATGTCTGTCTGAAGTCAGCAGTGAGGTTAGCAAGAAGAATCTGGCTGACAGTAAATAAATAACATGCCAGTTGACATTCTGCGTCACAATTCTAATTTAAGTCCTGTCCTCCAGTTTAACACTAGGAGCCTCAGTAAGCACACAACAATACTGAAATATCTACAATGTGTATGTATCAACTCTTCAAGGGTCATAACTGCCTTGAAAGTAGGGTTCAGAATGGTAAAAAGAGAGATTTGGGCAAGAAATAGTGAGCTGGATAGAGAGGCACTGATCACATTCCACAGGTCAGACGCTGACCTCGTGGAAAAGGTGAGTCTTCCTAGTCGGTTGTGAGACAGCCGGATCTGTGCACAGATCCCAGACACGTGAGCTGCGGATGCCCACGTAATCTCTGCCGTCACCAGTTCCTGTCAGGCTGCCCTGTCTCACCTCAACAGCTGGGGTGACAGGTCCTACTAGTGAAGTAAACAGGATAGGAGCATCGAGGGAGGAACATGACACCCATCAACATTTCAGACGACTGGACTAAAGTGGACCAGAGAACTAGAATAAAACACAGCAGCAGAACCCAAAGCCACCGCGGCTATGTAGTACGAGCAGCGTCACACAGCTGTAGAAACAGGGCTCAGAGCTGCTGTTCAACACCGGCCAGGGCCGACGGGCACAGTGAATTACAGTACGCCAAGTCTGTTATCATACTAACAGCACTTCTTTAAGACCCCACTCAGATAAAGCCCTGGATAATCAATGCTAAACGAACAAGCATGTTCCTTAATTAAACCTGTGCTTAGCATTAGCCCCGGTGCCCTGCCCAGGGACGTTAATGAGATCAAATAAGCTATTAACCAAACAGACCATGCAAATGGATTGCTTAGTTACTTAAGCTCCACACCCAAAAGAAAAGCAGGTGCGCCAATTTTGCCATGCACTCTGTGTTACTACCGATTACAAAACACATTCAAAATTATTTTGAAGGTCATTTTCATGTGAATATTTTCTTCAGAAGCTTTTCCTCAAAAAAGCATTGTAAGCACAGCACATACACCTGAAATGTCCTACGGGCCTACAAATTGCCTCTCCCAGTATTAATGCGATGTCCGTGCACATGACCTCGCAGTGTTGGCTGTCACCATGACGTCAATTGTAATGAAGCTAGAGCCCCCCCGTGGCCAGAAGGAGAAAGTCACACACAAGATGGAGCTAAGATGGATTCAAAACAAGCAACAAAATCAACACACACAAAGTATATTTTTAAAAAGCAGATCCCTTTTATTAAACGTACTTTAACAATAAAGATCCTATTCTCTATGACAATTCTAATAATGTACTTCTACGAGAGTTTTAAATTGCATAATGCACTGTCTCTATGTTGTTAATTTTGTGAAGCAATCAAATGAAGGGGCGCACACAGATGAAACAGAACCCGTGTCTCTCCTTAAGGACCAGAACTGCAGCATTCCGGTGATAAACTAACAAATCAAACTACATGTTCTATGATTTCTGCACATGACAGGAACAAGTATAGTTTGGCACAAAGTATTATTTGAAGATGGACAAAAAAAATACCAGCCAAGTTATAGAAATTTCTTTTTCAGTGCTAGGGAAAAAAAAATGATTCATGACAACAGCCGAGAAAAAAAACGTGATAGTTTCTTACAGCAAAGCATATCAAACAGATCAGCTGGGAGGAAAAACAGGTGAATAAACAGATAAATAAGAGACGAGGGCGGAGGAGACGACGCACGCGTGACGGCAGCAGGACGTGGGCACGCGCCGCGGCAGGCAGACGGGCAGGACTGCAGACGGATACTGGGCTCGGGGCTGCCGCTTGCTGGCACCCTCTCCTCCACCGCTGGCACTCTTAAAGCTCCACTTGGACTAATCCTATTACACGGAGCCCTAACCTGGCTGGCACACACACAGGCAGGGGAGCCATTTTGCACTGTGGCAAGGCTAGCCCTGCACCTTGCCTAGCACATCCTTTGCACATACACAGCCCACCCACATACCCTGTTAAGCCTCGTCCCCCACCAACCTACTAGCCCTGCCCCCTATTTTTATCACAGGAAAAATGCAATGGATCTCATACGCCCCCCTGATGCCTTGGCCAATATACTTGGGACGAGCAGGAGGAGCAGATGGAGGAGGAGACCACGGCCTCTCCGTGGCGACCTCTTCGTCGCCTCGCCAGTTTCTGTTTAACATCCGCCCCTGTGGCACAGTGACACTGCTCTTTGGTGACTGTTCCCAGCGAACGGGCCGGTCACACTGAGACAGGGCATGGCCCCAGGGGCTTGCTCACGCTGCGTCACCTGCATAAATCAGGTGACACGCAGATAAGCGTCACAAAGACTGTCCTGGGCAGCTAACCGAGTCGGCAAATGTACACAGACGCTGCGCCTAACAGAAAAAGCACAGCCAACAGTAAGACTGTTCACCAAGCAGGTGGAAATAATGTCCAAGACTCAGTGCACATCAGTGATAACACACACACTCACACTGACACACTCTCTGTCTGTCTGTCTCTCTCCCTCTCTTTCTCTGTATATAAACTGTACTATTTTAGGCACTGGAAATTGACTCAGGTCCTATATTTCAATCACAGGAGGAATGCTGTTTGACAACAGAAATGAATTAGTGCAAATTTAAAAGTAAAAGCCATACAGGCACAAGAATGGTGACACTATCTTATAGTTTAAGAGCCTTTAAAACTAATGACTCTGTCCCTCAACTTTAATCTGGACAAACAGACAGATGAGTCCCACCCAATGCCAGACAATCACCTAGCTGCTTCTCCCAAGGTAAAGCGCATCTCCCTAAAGTGCACTTCTCAGCACACTTGTCCATCTTCACTGAGGGCAGCATGTGACTTGGTGTTGGTTGCACAAAGGTCCATTTGGGGTACACCATAGGCTCATCAGTATAGACTCTGTGTTAAAAAACCATTTTGAACTATAATTATCATTACATATATTGACATTAGTCATCTCTGTCCAGTAACAATGATCTAGATAACCCTGTCCCTGTGTATTGTTAAAGACCTGAAGTCAGTTACATGGAAACATGCTGATAATCTAGAACACAGTATTTAGTTTCTATAGTTGGCCTTCATATTATACCACTGTGTTACTCAACATGCTGCTGAAACCACTGAAAAATGTAAGGGTTGTAACTACAGTACAATGCAGATACACAAAGAAATCATGGCACGCTGTAGTAATTCCTTAACAGAATTAAACACTACATTCATGAACAAAAAAATGAAAATCCCATTGCAATTACATTTTTTTTCTAAACAAATTCCAGAGTCAGATTTTCTTCGGTCTGGCAACCACTTCCCAGAACCACACAAGCTGTCCAATAAAACCATCTAACATTTAACTGCTGTGGTCGCCCCTTATTCGCGGTTTCGTGTTCTGCGGTTACTCGTGGTCAAACATGGTCCGAAAATATAACACCGAAAATTCCAGAAATAAACAATTCATAACTTTTAAATTGCTTGCCAGCATGTGAATCATCCCTTTGTGCCACGCTGTATTCAGTTAGCAGCCATCTCGGGTATTAGCTGAACTGACACGTATCGCCATGCCCACAAAACTACCACCACAGCACTTTGTATCGCCATGCAATACCCTGTGGTGTACGCCTAGTTCTTCAGGGGTTCATCCTACAACAACAAAAAACCCAAAACATACCTCCAGGCTCTGTCAGAACCACCTTAGGAAAGACGGTAGGCTTCAAATCATGGAACGGCCAGCACAGTCTGCAGACTTAAACCCCATCGAGCTGGTTTGGGATGAACTGGGCAGAAGGGTGAAAGCAAAGCATCCTACAAGTGCAACACATTTGTGGGAACTTCTGCAACAGTGTTGGGAAGAACTTTACGAACAATATTGGATTTCCATTGTAAAAAGAATGCCATAAAAGGCTACTTTGATGAGTCAAAAATTTAGATTGTATTTTGTTACAGAAAATGATTCCACAATTTCTTTTGGATGTCCAATTGTTTATCTGATCTATGCTTTATTTTCTCTATTTTATGGTGGTGTTTTAAAACGTTTGAGCAGCAGTGTGTGTGTGTGTGTGTGTGTGTGTGTGTGTGTGTGTGTGTATAAATAATGTATGTATATAGGGTTCAGTACTATCCAGCATCCACTGGGGGTCTTGGAACATATTCCCTGCAGATAAAGGGGGGCACAACTGTATAGCAAAGACAAATTATATGCCTTGAGACTATCTCCCAAGGTGGTCTATGAGGAGAATTCTGGGAAATAAAAGGTTGCAGAAGTTGAGGGCTTGGTGCACAGGTGTGCATTAGTCCTATAACAGGTGATACAGCAAGTGTCCGTGTTTGCAAACCATTAGAGGCAGAGGCTCCTGGAACAGCACATACCATTGCCAATCATCACATGAGACAGAATATTCTGAGTGGGGTGGGAGCAGGGCGGTGTTGTCCTTGGACCAGCAGACAGGTTCCTTGCGTGTGGACCAGAGCAGTGCAATTCAACACCAGATGCGGTAAATGGGGACATCGTGCAAAGAGTGATGGTGGGGGTTACAGGAGGAAGGTCGAATGGCGCCTGTCCAAAGTGGCGTCAGACTGAGAGCTAAATCCTTAGGGAAGCTCTCTCCCCTCCACATGAACCCTATCCATCTTGAATACACTAACTCCCTAAAAATAAGTGAGCTGGTACAAAACCAGGCTTACCTACCCTACTCAACATGCCGATATGAAAGAGAGGCTTGGGAGACTGTTACACGACAGTGGAAAACTGATTCAAATCAAGCTCATGCAAACCCTGCATTATGACAGAACTTCCGCTGGCCTGTAATGGGTCCTATGAAAGATGATGATTGTAAGTCTAGATAAAAACCTACATAAAATATTAACCGCTGTCTTGAAAAGGGCCGCAGTCACTAAGTCACTGTATCACTGCTGTGAAGGCCAGGTGATAATGTTTTCTGTGCAACAGGAAACTTTAAGTTCTGAGATGAATGCATTAGATTCTGAGCCTGTTAATTTATGACCTGAGCTACCAGAGTGGATTAAACTTAAACTTTTCTATTGCTCGCTCGCTCGGTTGCTCGCTCACTCACTCACTCGCTCACTCGCTCGCTCACTCACCCCCTGCCTAGTCCTGTAATGCTAGCCTGCAGTGAAAGATCAAGCAGCACTTGCACAGGCATCTCTCCACACAAATAGCACCCCCAAACCCCCAACCCTACACACTGCTTTAGAGGCCAGCATTCAGCTCAACACAGCCTCACTCTCAGCCCCAGTTCAGCCAGATGAGCGAGACATGCAAAATACCAATGCCACGTATTGTCATGGTGGTTGGTCAGCTCTGGCCCTCCTGGACAGACCACATGCACAGGGCCTTTTTCCCATACACGTTTTCAAAGCTGCCAGTATAATCCATGGTGATTTACTGGACCATGGAGTCAAATAAAACAGATGCTGGCTGAAAGCAATACTGAAGCTGTAAAACAGAAGAAAAACAAAACCAGCGGTTACCAGACTATAAATGTCCCGACACTGAGAAGACAGTTCTAAGAAAAGCAGGCGTGACATACGATCCACAGCGGCACTGTGTTTTAAGCAGTGATTATACTCGCCTCATCGGCCCTAAGTGCAGCACACTATAATGGGATGGGGGGGGGGGGGTGCAGGCTGTGTTTTGGCCACATGGAAAAGGGGGAAGACTGGAGCATTTCCCAGTGGGCGTCACCACCACAAGGCCCTGCCTATATTCCTGCCAGTCAAAACGACAGCCCCGCCCTCCACAAGAGCAGCACAGAGAGGCAGGCTGGCTGGCTGACTTCTGTGGGATATATTTAAAATCACTGCAGCAGCTACTCAGTGTAATGTGTGACGTGAGGTGGCGCAGGGCGAGGAGACAGCCGCTCCCCCCATCGACCCCCCCCCGTTCTGTTGAGAAAGCAGTGCTGGATGGCGGCCAGTGGCCCGTGGACGTGGCTGGCAGAGGCACACGGCAGCAGTGAAAATCCCCAGCGCTGACCGGTGTCAGGCTTGGATGACCTTGACCTGCCGGCATGCATGGCAACAGCCTCACCACACCACCTCCGGTACCTTTAGAAGCAGCCCGACAACCTGAGCTTGCTGTAATGCCCAAGTAAAACATCACTGCATAGCGGCTATCATACACACTGCTCATAACCACAGCTACAAGTGTATAACAAAGGCTTAACTCCTTCCTTGCAACAATAGTGCCATTGTTGTCCTTATTTATATCTGTTTAATGCAACACACAGGAAAGTACCAGGACAAAAATGGCAACAGTGGTGTCGTTCAGTGACACACCCTTAATAAAAGTCAGCGCACATCATCAAGTTACCCTTTCCTCATATTTAATGGGATATTTGCCTTGGAGTGTACACACATAGCTTTGTAACATGCTAGGAGAATATTATAGAACAAATACATTACCTGCAATATCTACTGCAAATCAATTATAAAATGACACAAGGTGTTATTGACCTATAAAAGTAACTGTAAGTAGGTGTCACGACCCATTTTGCTTTAGAGGGATCACTGGGACGCTGCCCGATTTATGTGCAGAGTAAAACAAGTACACATTATTTTACTGACCCTGCGTACAGCTGACACCAAGCAGTGGACCTGCCAAGCACACTACAGCTGGTGATTAGTGAGCACAGGAATGCTGCCTAACACTCGAAAGCCTCTGATCTCTACAAACTTCGCAAAAACTAAGTCAGCATCCCCTATACGTGGTTGGGGTTACCAGTTTCAAATAATGACAAAACAAATGCTGAAAACACTTTATGAGAGAGAGGGTAAAGCGTGTCTGTTAATACCAGTGATGCTGTACAGGCAAGAATTTGAGCCCGATTTTGAACCACTTAGCATGATACAAAACGTGCTTGATGTCAAGCCAGTGAAAACGAAAGCCCAGAAAGTGTTTATGTTACATTCTAGAATGGCCCAAGTGCAAGTCTTCTTTATTTCCTCATTAAAGGCTTTACTTAGGTGTGTCTGATGTGAACATGAGGTAGCAAGTTGGATTTTCGTTCCAGTCACTTTGGAATGATGGACACAGGAGACAAGGACACATGAACACAGCCATAAAAAAAGACTCATTTTAATTGTCAGCACTTGATCAATCGACCCAGAGATCCTAGAGATTACACACATATATGTGCATCATCACACACACACACACACACACACACACACACACACACACACACACACACACACACACACACACACACACACACAGATCTGCAGGATAAAGCCGTAAACTCGCCCCGTGCCACGGAGGGCAGATGGGTGGCAGGAAGTCCACATCGGCTGCCACATGACCCAGGCGTTTCCAAGGAGACGGCGCTGGCAGGCTGCTGGAAGAGTGCCAAGGGAGGCATGTGAAAAGGCTGAATCTGCAACAAGCAGAGAGGCAGCACAGAGAGAGATTCATCTCCAGCATCTTCATGGCCTTTGCCATTTGGGAATCCTTAATATTAGGTATGTGCTTACACATCCTTTTTCCATGTGGACACCATCACGATGCCTGTGTGCATTGTTGTTACAGATGCTCGGTGGATGTTTCTGTAAGACACCACTTTCAGATCACACACTTTTGTATCTTGCCCTTTCATACAGAACGGTATTTTTTTGAATCCATTTAGATAAGCAGTCTCCATTGCCATACAGCTACCCAGCAAACACAAAACGTTGAAATAACGTTAGCTAAACGTTCCTAAGATTCCCTAAACATTTGGCTAATGTTATTTGAACGTTTTGTGTTTGCTGGGTACACAGCTCTTTTCTGGAACTTCAACTTGCAACTGTTTTTGGCCTTTGGCACATTTGCACACACGGCATTCATTTTGGGTGTAAAAATATAAGATGGAAAATGAATGTAAATTGTAAAATGAATGTAAAATAATTTGCATAATTCACAACTAAGAGCCACCCACTGTGCTGATGAGAGTATTTAGCTTGTTTCAAGATAAGACCCCAGCACAGGAGGAATTCCTGCAGAAAAAAACAAGCTTAATAAGAGCAGCAACAGGGGTTTTAACGAAAAAGTGGAATTTCGCTGTCAGCAAAGCTGAACCCAGCTCAGTTGTCCAAATCTGAGAGTTTTGTAATCAGTGGGTGTCGTGATATGCAGCCAAACACCCTTATATCACTTGCTGAAAAGATGCTGGCAAGACACGCTACACCAGGATCAGGGTGTACCAGGGAGTCCTTCAAACATGGCGGTCTACTGTAAGACAGGTAGTGAGCAGAACTCTTACTGATCTAGCTGCACATGAACTGATGCAATACTTAGGTATCACTAACTGGGGAAAAATGCCGAAACTGATAAAGTAATAAAGAAAACAATCACGGTGGTTCAAATGAAAAGTGTGGTGTGGCAATGACCTTGCAGAACACAAAACCACTTCATTCCGTTAAACTGCAGAAGATATGAGTGCAAAACATGAACTGCAATTTAAGGCTTTAATGAAAAAATGCTAAACACTAACAACGCTTTTAAAGTTAGACATATTTGTGAAAAACTGAATGCTTTATTTGTGGTTGTTGATGTTCCAAGGTGACAGCATCGTGTACCCTGTACAGGAGCACACAAGCATTTTCAGCTTTTAGACTGAACAATGAAAACCCTTAGGAACTCAGAAAGAGGTCCTTAAAACTATTTACTTTTTGGGGAGCCTACAACCCAGACATTCTGGGGAGTGGTAACATATAATGATATCTATGGGTTTTAATTACACCATCTCTCACCGAGCACAATGTACAATTCCTATCAATTATATATAACAAGAGTCCAATATGGTAACGTAATGGGGATTACTGCCACCTGGAGTAATGCCATTTGTCAGAGAAATGTAAAAATAAGTAGGTAAATAAATAACAGTGCTGCACATTGAATCCCGAAGGCCCAATAGCAGTTGATGTGAAGGTGAAGTGTTAAGGTGTTAAAGGTTTAAGAACTTAACACATCGGGATGAGTGGATCCATGACTGCATGGGTCAGACATCCGCCCTGTGCCCCGACACAATACAGCCTGTTCTTACCGGACCCTAATCGGGGTCATGGCTCACCACCCTGCCCCCCCGACCTCAGTCTGCTGTCAAGCTGCTCATATGGAGAGAGGCCACAGCTGACCACCAAGCACCTTTCTGCAATGTGGAAAGATGTAATTGTCATGAAAGTCATGGATGCCCCTCCAAAGAGACAGTGGAAAAAAATGAAGACGACATAAAGGTGTGTCAATGGCGTGGACATTAGCCCAGGAAAAGTACTGGATAAACACAGTGAGCGCAGCAGGTCTGTTTTCTGACTGTATCATTCACCATCTCCAGTGTTTATGACTAACCATCCCCACTGCATTACTGCAAATGCTAAATATATTTTCTCTATACCGTGTGTGAAATAACAGTTTCATTATGTAGCAAATGTTTATGTTCAAAGGGTCATGAACACTTTGCAAATTTATATAGCTGGATATTTTATGGAACTAATTATCATACATAAGGACCTATATCAAGGCTAGGAAAAGAGCCCATTATGAAGCCAGAAATAATTTGGAATGTTATAATAGGCATGCAAGCCTACCACTTAAAAATTTAGAATATATATAGTCAACTGATATTTTAAATGCAGAACAAATCTTAAAAAGGCATGCATGTTCAAATCGGCACAGACTTCCTTAAACCTAAAGTACTTTTTAACTGCTATTCACACACTCTCTTTTGCCATTCTCACCTCCCTCAGTCTTGTCTAAATACATTCCCTGTTCTGTTGTAAAAACTGCTCATAGGATGCCAAAAATGTGTAAATAATGCCTCGAGTCTGAATAATCCTGCGCTGGCTACCATGGTAACAATTTGGTGTCGCAGGGATCAAAGAGCAGTCTATTTTTAACAAAAATTATGAAAAAAAGGACTTACAATGTTTGTGTGTAAGTTTAAAGACACGCATCTGTCACACAGTCAAATACCCTCTCTGAAAACACATTATTTAGGGTATCTGACATCCTGGACAGATGGATTCAGGGAGGCGGCCATGGCTGCAAGCAGGGGAGTGCACAATCTAAGCTGAGCTCGCAATCGATAGGCTGGGAGGTCAGGCGACCAGTTAGCCCAAAAGGGGCAGAATAGCACTGTAACGGATTCTGTGCTATAGCAATTTAAACAGCACAGCTTTGCAGGGGACAGCCTGAGAGAACGCTCCACAGAAAAACACACGCTAATGCAGGAACGTGCCCGGGAACAGGAGCCTGCCTGCGAACACACGGTAGACACACAGGTATGCACACTTGCAGATACACACTATGCATTCTAATGAACTGCACTGCAAAGAACTCAATAATTCCTTGTGGCACTAAGAAGAAGGGCATGTGAGTAATGTGCAGGGAGAGTAAAATCCCAGCTCTAACTGAATGGTCTCTGCATGGCTATCAGGGAAAGAGGCAGACACCGCATGACTTTCACATGATACTGAACTGAACGTCGTGTCTTCTCACATAACTGACACTCAATATTCTCTAGTTAGGAAAAAATATAGTAATCATTTATAAATAACATTTTAATGCTTTGTGCAGAGACAAGACAGCTTCAGTCATTTGTGGATGAGGACCATCACTATTACTGGGATGGGATGGGATGGGATGGGATGAATTGGGACTGAACTAGAGCGCTCCTTTGCAGACTGTGATTAAAATGCTGTTATAGTAACTGCTACAACCTCATCTGTACACTGTCTTGCTATTGCAATAACAGAATTTCCCCTTGGGGATGAATAAAGTGCTATCTATCTATAAAGAGAACTCCAGCCTTATTATCTATTGAACAAGCATGGAGTGCATGTGGCATTTCCACTCTTCATACAACACCACTGTGTAGTATGACAAGCGGACAAAGCTTTACTGTCACACGGAAGCACCTTATCTCGAGGAGGAGGCAGTCCTCTGTGATACTGATGGCAGGGGAACACCAAGCAGAAAGCTGGGCGTGCTATCAACACATCAAGCTTCCACAGCGTAACAAAACCGGTCCTTCACACCGGGACCCAAGACAAAAAGGGGCAAAGTAAAGGGAAAAAGATAAGACCTGATAAGGGCTCCTTCGACACAAAGACCCAGAGCAATTCATTCAGTCTACAGGACAAAATCGTGACAAGTTACTCTGAACCAAAAAGTTGAAAACATGAATGCCAGGCACTGAGATTCAGTGAATTCATTTTTAACACAATTTTCAAATATCTTTTAAATTAAATTTTAATAACTAAACATACACTATCATATTATTAATCACAACACAGGTGCTCTTTCACATTTGAGAATTTACAGACTGTCCTGGGAAAAGGTTTTCACGTAGTATGTATGGGTAAGTGAATGGTTTGCAACTCACAACGCTATGAATCGGTCTGTAGAATAAAGACCTAGAACTTTCAGCAGCTCAACAAAAGTCCAACATCCTCAGCACTATAAAAAAAAAGCTTTAGCTTACGGTCATAAATCCAATTCTCCACTATCAGGCAGCAAATTGTACAACCGATCACTGAATGTGATGGCCTTTCCTAATAAGCGAGGTCCTGCATTCTCAACTGTCATGTTATCTATCACTGCCACTCAACAAAGGCAGAAGGCTAAGCATCAAGAGGAACTATGCAAATTGGTATGATAATTAGGTGAATTGCATGGATGTCAAGCACTCTCCATTGACAAGCATTCATTGCTCAGCTAAGGGATGCTTGGGAGGTTTTCATGGACAAATAAACTCATCTGTGGATGGCTGTCACTTTGTGATCTTGTCTTACTCTCTGTACAAGTCAAACTGTGACATGGAAGTATGGCTTACTCTACCTGGTTATAGACTGGCTCAGCACTGACCTTCATTCACAGGCACCTCTCATGTAGAATTTACTACAAAGGCTAAGGGCAGCTACTAAATCCTGGGATGCCAGATTGAGGAACAAGTTTGGACAGGCTGCAACCACAACCATAGATCCCACGGGAGGTGTTGGGTTCCAATGAGGGGTTTCAGCAAGACGAGAGTTGGTATGGTCTTGTGACAGTGATGTCAAAATAGGCGTCACCGCAACAGTTCACTCTGTCGCACGACACTACAGCATAGCCACTTTAGTTGAGCAGCCAGAGGGGACAACATGAGCTGGAAACAGTCAGAAGGCAGAGCCAGTATAAGAACAGCAGTCAGGGGGAGAAGCATGATTAAGTACAGCATACAAGGGGCCGAACCATTAGCACACTAATGTATATAATTATGTAATCTGTAATATAGTGAAAACATACTATGAACAGACATCTACGAAAGATGCATCTAACAACTGGCAACGAGACAGGAGAAGACAAGGACATCAATTATATATATGTATATAGATATATATGTATAAAATATATATGTATATGTCTGTAAAACCCTTTGGTTTGACCTACCTCCAGTACTTTGTCTCATCATTTCACAACTGAGCTAGTTTTTCAGTATTCCTAATTTTTACCTTACAAAACATACTTATGATCTGTAACTTGTGCTACACAGATTTCATCTCAAAGGCAGGGCTTCAGGTTTCAGGTGCACACTGTTGTCCTTCATCACAAATCTGTCCCATGTGTTTTGCCACTTATTGCCACTTATTTTGATTTTATACACGTATATGTCATTCTTTCAGTTACAAGGAACATCATAGCTTGGCTTAGTTTTCCTGTGATTTAGGTTAAAAGTGTTCTCAGCTGAAATGGCCACCCTCTCAATTATGTTTCCTTACTATATTTCACCACTGAGTGTACTGGCAAAAAAACAACACTTTCTGTTGTGTATTCCCTGTGCTTGAATAAAAGTTAAAAAAAAAAAAAAAAAAAAAAGTTCTCTCATTGGCCAACTTCCTCCACTTTCCCTCAGCCTCTCACAATAGTTATCAGATGAAGCCAAATACAAACAGGTCCAGGTCCTTAACCTCATCACCCGCTATTGTCCTCCAAGTTTATCTTGAAGGGTCTTACAGTGCTGGTGTGATTCCACCCCAGTGGTGTGATCAGCAGGGATCTGGAGTGCAGTGGCTGGTGAAGATTACCCAACAAAGTGCTACAAGGGCACTTGGTGTAACACATACCAATGGTAAACATGACATCTGAAAAACCAAAAATAGCTGTGTTTATCACACACTACCAATTGATAGGAATGAATTGAGAATCCATTTTGAGTTATGTAGATATTGAATTGCTCCAGCATAATGCTCACATTTACAGCTGTTGTTTTACAGAAAAGTGTCAGCCAAGCAAATATTGTACATGTTAAATCTACTTCATCAGAGGAGCAATATGAATAATTTTTTTACTGAAGGTTCAAACTACAAGCCATTTGTGTCACTGGTCTGATCCTGTCTGTATAGTTGTGTTATTTCCAACCTACCTGTCCTGTCTAGTGCATGTGGGATTTCCACGTTTGCCTCTCATTCCTGTCTGCACCTCTAATTGTCTCAGTGAGTATACCTGATTTGGGCACTTTAAGAGTCTTTGTCTCTCCTGTCTCGTTGCCAGTTGTTAGACGCACCTTTCATAGATGTCTGTTCATAGTCTGTTTTCGCTGATTGTCAACTGGTCTCATACTCTAGCATGTGGTAGGTCCTGTTTATGTATAAACTTATGTCCATCATAGGTCCTCGTCATCTTTGTATCCAAGTGTAGCTCCAGGGTTCCTCCTGTCAGGTCCTTGGCCTGGTTATGACTTTGTACCTTTTATGTTCTGTTTAGTTATTGTGTATATCCCCTTGGACTTTGATTTTGCCCATTAAACTCCTCTTCTGCACGCAGACCTTCTCCCACCTGTCTCCACCCTTAACCGCACATGACAATATGATTCGTTTCTGCGGTTATGACATGTGACATAATACAGATTACATGCAACTACTTTTAAAGACTCAAATTCCATGTATAAAATTGTCAGCATTATGTCTTCTTTCATTTGACATTTCTCACATCTATCCTTTCCACTTTCCAAAGCATAGATGCATCTACAGTCACATCAGGTGTGAGATTGACAGTCTAAGCAGCAGAAGATAACTGTATTGTAGTCTTTGTTATTACTTCAAGTTTCTCATCAAATTGGAGACTGGACGACATATGAAATACACTACAATAACACTTTACAAATTTCAGAATGTCCCTGGTTATATTGTCTTATTACCTGACCTTTAATCTTAGACAGATTAGCTTCACAGTTGCCCTTAGCAACTATGAAGGTGAAAACAGAATAAAAAAAAAAAACTGTTATATAAGATACTTTTAACTATGAAAGGTGTGTATGAAAATAAATTACATTTAAGAGTTAGCTGGAGCAAATGGAATAATCCATCTATACAAATGGTAAACATGGTGACAAGCACTCACACTTGTGAAGAAGTGCATCTCACTGGATAGTCTGAACATTCAGTAACTTAATCGCTTATACTATGTGACCACACTTTATCGACAAAATTTATACAACAAGATACCAGGCAAAATGGATTTTAACAAAATATTGATGTCTAATTAGTAATAAATAAATATGAAAATCACTAAAGGATTTCCAGTCTTTTACCATGTTTTTTAACATAGCAGCCTAAAAGCCAAGGTCTCTGGTCCTAGATGCCTAAAAGGATTTCAGAAATACTTTGTCTTAAGCATGAAATCTCTCCTGTCAGTCTCTCATTCTGCAGTAAACATAATTCTCCTGCTGCTACTGGAAAATGAACCTGTCACATTATGCTGCACATCTCGCATGTTCAGGGTTCAGGGGAAGAGTTGGTGTAAGACAAGTCATGTGTTTAGAGATTATGATAGAACAACAAAGGGACATAAATGGGACACTCAAGGGCTGAACATAGTAGAACGCCCACCAGCCACTCAGTAGTGCTAATTATCAATATTTGTAGCACCATCAAAGAAAGTGAGGCTCTTTCAAAAGGAACCTCTGCCAAATTTTTTGGCATGTAAAGGCTTAGCCTGTGATCGAAGGATGAGTGCTGGAGTAGCAGATGGGAAGATTTAGGAACATACTCACCCTGAACCAATGCAGAAAGTCCACTTGATCATCTCTGGCAGAAAGTGCAGGTTGTAGATGTGAAACAGACATGACCGGGAGAAGAGGGCGAACCCACCAAGTCACAGGAAGGCAAGAAAATTTGTCCAGTTTACTAAACTGGATCCAAGTCTCCGGTACAGTGAGCCAATCAATGTCGTGCTCTGACTCTGGAGGAGAGACTTCACCTTTGCATCGCGTTCCACCACAGGTGCAATGTCAATGAGTGACAGTTAACCTAATTGATAACAGGTTAGTGTGTCACTGCCCTGTGGGTGAAGATGAAGTGAAAAGGGCTTATAAGGTATGACACTGTTGATCTGGACAAATTTAACCTTAGCCTGTCAACTGCATTCACTTTTGAAATGTTTCCATGTCATTAAGCGATACAGAAACAGCTCACACAAGTGACAGGGATGTTGTGTGTGTCCAAATGTACAGCACTGTAATAACAGGTAAAACAATATTCTGATTCCAATAGAGCAGTCGGTATAGGTCTGTGTGATTCTGTCTTTACTGGCATTCGGGGTCCATAGAAACAGCAACTCGACTAGCAGCATGACAGGCTGTGTAAGGAGGAGGAAGTAACAGCAGATGCAAATAGGTGTATGGCACCCACTCCCGCTGTGTCCCACCCACGGAGCTGGACTGCAACACAAGTGTCACAAATCACACACCCCCACACCATTTTCATCTCACAGCCGAACACAGGCTCGTTTGTATACAGCTGGCAGATGTCAGTCCAGGCTACATAATCACCAGATCCAACATTACGTTTGGTTGAATGCCATTTGGAAAGTTATTCACGGTAGCATCCTGAGCAAACCAGATGTTCTGCAATGTCTTGTTATTCAAAGGAAGCTGCCATCATGGGCTTGTTTTTTCTTGACCTTGGGAGTCATTTTTCTTGGTTTTCACTACCTTTGGACTGTTTTTCATGCTCTCTTTTAAATTTTGATAACTTTAATAGCTTTTAGGCCCATGCATAATGCTGTTATTAATTGCCTTTTTTTTCCCCTATGTCTTTTTGTAATATGTTGCTAAATCTGCTGTGAAGTGCTTTGGGGCAACTATGACGAAAGGCTGTACATAAAAACAAATTGAACTAAATTGAATTATAAAACCAGACAAAGCTAAACAGCCTCAAATAAAAAGGATAAATAAAAAACGAAATTATAAATAACCAAGCAGCAAATACAGTAAGTGTGTGTGTGTGTGTGTGTGTGTGTATATATATATTTGTCCTGGGCATGACATTAAACTGCATCCAGTGGTGAGGCCATGGTCTGGGAAGCCCATGGTTGTGGGGAGTGTGG
>JABJVR010000103.1:2470409-2509680 GCA_025773905.1 Chitala chitala
CGGGGCTATGTGGGAGGGGGAGGGGAAAGGGGCGGGGTTTGGAGGAGGTGAGAAGGGTGGGGATTTGTGGATAGGGGAGGAGAGTAGGGCGGGGCTATGTTGAGAGGCGAAGGAGAGAAGGACAGGGATAAGTAGAGAGGGGGAGGAGAGGAGTGGGCAAGGAGCTAGAGGGGGTCGAAAAGGAGAGAGAAAGGGGTGGGGAATGTGGCCCTGGGCTTCTTTCCTCAAACTGTTTGTTTTTCATGTTGATACAGATGTGTTGTTCACTGAAATCAGTCGGATTGTACAGTAAAAATAGAAAATGTAAATGCACACATGCATCAGATATACACTTTTGTAATAATTTTTCCATGTAGTTTATCAACAGCATTGAATATTTTACTATCTGTTGTTTTGTGTCCATATTTTTTTAGAGCTACAACATAATTGTGTTCCTTTATACCTAAAAAGAGTAAAGAGGGCTCATGATGGCTTTTTTCCTGCTCAACTCTAAGCGGTGGCTGCTTTTGTTCCTACCCCAGGAGCTGGAGATGCAGGCCCGGCTACACGGCCTACCCAGCAATTCTCCGTCTGGCCTGGGTGGACCCGAGCTCCTGGGTCCCTTTGTCAAACAAGAGGGAAGCCCTGAGGAGGTGGCCCTCCAGCAGCACCCACCGGCGGTGCCACGGCAGCTGCCCCCGCCACCTCGTCACGCCCCAGGCCCTCTGCAGTACCCTTCCATGGGTGGCTCCCAACATTTCAATTTCAGCCCGTCTCTGGACTTGTGCGATGGCGGGCACAACTACCCAGACCCCCTGGGCCAACTGGGCGGAGCTGGGAAGAAGGGCGAGCTGGGCTTCCTTCTGATAGACGAGCTCTCACCTCTGGGTGGTGACCCGCTTTTGTCCACTCTGTCACCTGAGACGTCCATGGACAGCAGCCGCCGAAGCAGCTTCAGCATGGAGGACTCTGACATACTGTGACCGCACATGCGTGCGCACACACACACACACACACACACACACACACACACACAGCATAGAACACAGCACTGACTTATGTACTGTGACCTTCTCTTCCCCTCACCTCCCTCTTCACGCCTTGCCTTACAGTTTTGACACACAAACACATGCAAAAAACAGTTGATGTAAAATGCACAGCATAGATAATACCGTGATCTTTTATTTTGCCTACACACACACACACACACACACTCACACAATGCTTAGCTATAAAACAAGGCGACAGAAAACAACGCAGTGATCGTTATTATTAGATTATAAAATATTACTCCTTGCTCCTTAACACAAATCATAGAAATGATCGTCTAATATGCAGACCAAACTTGGATCACTCACACTCCCTCATGACTTGTCTTGCCACCGTCCTCTCCCCACGAGCACATCCAAAAGTGAACTGAAGATCTTGTACTCATAGAACGTCCATATTATCACCTGGATCTCAGGCCATTCCTGTGGGGCTGCAGCTCTTTAAGGAAAAGGCCACACTCATCATAGGTCATCTTCCATGCAAGGTTGTACCGTCCATTTTATTCACAAGGCACAGTTTCCAGCCACATTGACACAACCTAGAACCTTTCACTTTCCAGTCCTCACCTGAAGTACACACGGTTGTTGAAGTTTAGGACATGCTTGTGGCTGAGGACTACAAGCAAATAAAGAAATAATGAAGTAAAGACAGGGAAATAGAGGTTCCCAAATGAGAACAAGGAAAGAGGCAGCTTTTTTTTCTATGTATTTACACTGGGGGCTGGGGGACGGGCTTTAATGAGAGGGGTGGGGCCTTTAATGGAGGAAGCTTTAATGGGGGGCGGGGGGCAGACATCACTAGAAAGGCCTATTATCTCTTATTCGTCACCAGGTACTGTAGCACAACAGCATTTACCAGAGTTGTACTGGTATAGAAACTCAGGTCGGACCGCCTAAAATTGGGATGGCCTCCATTAATAATAATAATAATAATAATAATAATAATAAAACAAATTCCCACTCAGTTTTCAATTGTGTGACACTCCTTGAGGTTTGTGTTGAGGGATGGCTACAAGGTTATTTTTGAAAGAGAAAAGAATGCAGAACCAAACCATTTTTCAGAACTAAAAAAAAGCCTGGGTGTCATAGTTACAAAGAGAAATATTAATGTCCAAGCTGATTGGACTAATAGCTTTAGCATGGGTGCCAAATACCAAGCATGATCCTGGATAGCTCTTAGCATTTTAAACATATGGTGGTTTAGCTGTTGGTCTTTTCTTACAATTGGTGAATGGTATGGTTTAGTGTGGGTTACGAACTGTAAAGACATTTTTTTACAATTAAGCAGTTGTAAAAGAGAAAAACATTTATTATAATAATGTGCCTGCTCTTTTTTGAAACAGGTTGCATGTTTTTTCCAAAAGCACTGGTAACTACTGTTTTCAATTTATACCAGAATGATTTTTATAAAGTGACAGACTTATTCAAATGTTTTACACCATTAAGCCACTTACTTTATTTGTATGTGTGATTTTATTTTAAAGTGACGTGTTAACTCATAATAGAACCGTTTAAATATGAAAATATTTAAAATGCTAGATATGAAAATGTGGAGAGCCATATGATATATAAATGTATTTCTTGCTGCAAAGGAATGTTTATCCTATTTGGCAATATTCAAATTGTACAATGTCATTTTTATATCGATTTATTTTCTAAACTATAATTATTTAATGAACAGAAATGAATCTGGATAGTGATTTTTCTGATTTAATTATATGTACTTTGTGAATGTGAATGCTATCCAGTGTACAGTTAGTATTTCTTATTCATTCTGCCAAAACCATCTTATTTTTAAAAACATGTACTTTTCTTTGGTAAGCAATTGTTTTCTGCAAACCGTTTGAAAATAAGAGAATTTTTGCTATCATTGGCTGTACAGCAGAAAAATTCTTGTTTTACTGCCGTCTTTTAAAATCTCTCATGGTGCGTTTCACAGATGTTTTCCTGCTCGTTTTTGTTCTTAGAGTTGAATAGGAAGATATAGCCAGCTTACACTCCCCAAAGCCTTATATTCCAAATTTAAATTAACGGAGTAAGTGTGTTCGCGCGCGTGCGCGTTTTTTTCCTCCTTAAGTAGCCGTAAACCAAAAAAAAAAAAAAACGTGTGGCGTTCATACGTCTGCGTTATGGACGAGGTGTTGACAGTGAAAGCATCATGCATGATGGACACACTTCGTCACACATAAAGCTTACGAAATAAGCGCCGCACGCATGAACCGGTACAGAGGACGTTTGCACATCGGGCACATTGCTATTTGAAAAAAAAAAAACTTGCAAATGTTTTGTATTATAAGAAGACTGGAGTTCTTGTAAAATATATATCATAGGTATATTCAGATTTGGTTAAGGATTATTCTTGTTTTTCTTGTTCTACGTCCCATGATTTATCGGATAAACATATGCTGGATCACAGCAATCCTAATCAGTAGAGCAGTTACTGGAAAACTGGCGGATATTTTAATTCGCGTCAGGAAAAGTAACGTGGAAGTCAATTTATGCAGATGGCCACAAGGGGGGGCTCTAGGTTAAATGTTGAACAATTGGCATACCAGGGCAGCAGGCTGGTTTAATGCCACGTCTTTCTAAACATGTGCCATCACAGTACTATGACACAGCAAAACTGATTCACCATTTTTAAAGAACAATAAAGAAACTGAAAATCGATTAACTTCGTTTTGATTTGTTGAGACCACAAAATGATTCTGTAAAAAAAAAAAAAAAGCAAAATGTCAATTCTCCAATATCAGATGTTGCAACTTTAACTATCGGTTCTAAGGAATGTACCTAGTTTTACCTTAATTATTTGGGGTCATGTAAATTCTACTCATAATGAGTCGATGTTGTTAATTGAAATAGCATGTTATTTGAAATAGCAACATGAAATAGCAAACCCTTCTATTGATCACGTACCTAAAACCAATCAGTTTTAGCTGCGGAATACTTCTTGTTGACAAACCGTTTCAGTAGCTTTTTTGGGTGAGGTACCGATTTGCTTCCGATAAGGATTTGTTTATACCAATCAGAAAAACAGAACAGAACTGAATACAAAGATAAATATTGTATAAGTGTGTTCAATGAACCAAACTAACTTCAGTCATGTGGGGGTATCAACGTGATTATCTGCCGTCTTGAATAGCTAATTAATGCGATGCACCATAACGGCATAATCATTTAAACTGTACTGTTTTCAGACGGATCCCCCCGACAAAACAATGACTTGCGAAAAAAAAACTGCAAAACATGGTTTGTCCGGGTGTTCATATACTGTATGCATTTATACTGTGAACTCATAAATATAACCAAAGCCAGACTTATACTGTGGAAATCAAGTGCTGAACGCACGCTCTAAAAATCGACCCGATAAGGCTGCTTGTTAATAGTCTTTGAATAGTAATATTGTATACAAATTAAAGAGATTCCGTTCTTTGAAAAGATAACGAGACTTAAGCTTCAGTCCCCAGCAGGGATCAAACAGGTGCAGACAGAATACCTATTCTGGCTGTTGCTGCCGTAGCTTCATTCTGGACCCATGGCATATAAAGCAAGCTTTGAAGCCAGACTGGCAATAAGATGTAGGATTTTCTGAGCACAAACCTCCCTCTTGTTAGGCTAGTCTTCGCTGTTTCTTTTTGTGTCGTCACCCCATCCTCTACATACTTACTCCTCTTATAATAATAAGATAGTCAGCTTCTCAGCCTTCTGCACAACCACGTTGGTTTTGCTGCATTATTCTTACATATTCATTCTATAATGTACTGTCTGTGATGGGATTTCCACCTGGTCATCATTTAAGTGCAGTTCTAATTAAATGTCCCAACACCTATTCTGTATAAGCAGGAAACTAAAGACTTCTATCGGTTGCTTTTCACACAAATTCCACTAGGGGGAATTAGAGTGCCATGTGACTGTCACATCCCACTTTCTTACTGCCTCAAAAAAGAGCTTGTCTAATTTATTTCTTTTAAAAACAATTACAGAAATAGCACAGCAATGCAATTAACCTATTTTTAAATACCATTTTATTAGGGCAGTTTATTCCAGATAAAGAGGAGCTTAAAATAGGCTAATTAGAGTACAGTCATTACAGAATCAAACTAACCACCTCACTCGAAGCAAGTGTATAGTTAAAGATTTTCATTGCTTAATGAAAGTTAATCAAATACAGAATATAGGAGAAAATAAGAGGAGAAAATGAGACATTAGAGTAACATATCAGGGCTTGGTAGTAACAGACACACAGATTGGGGGTGTTTTTGTGTCTACTCTGTCTTCTCACTGTGCATTCATGTAGAAATAATTATAAGTGAAACGGCCATATACAGATCTACAACATAATGGTAAAGGCAAATAAAATTTGGATGTAATGGGTTTATGATTTTCTGAAAAGGAATGATCTGGAGCTGAATTTGTCTGCCTAATCTGAGAAATATAGAAGTGTCAAGACAAACGTACTATATACACAAATAACACAGCTTGTGCCCATAAGTGCACAAAGGCAACAGTGTGTAACCACAACCATATTAAGGGATTAGAAGAAGTTCTCCCAATTTCATTTGGAGGGGTTGTTGGGACTGAACAATTATTTGATGTAATCTAAATTAATTGAAAGTGAAGTTTTTTGTCCTCCCCCCATGCTAAAATGTTCTCACTACTGCTGTCGAAATGATTATTGTCGCTTAACAGGCTCCTTAATTCAGAATGACACACAATGACACACCCTTGTGAACTCCCAAGACGTCCTTGTGAGTGTAGGACCAGGCAGAGTTTTGCTTACAGGTCCTCTACCTTAACCACAACACAGCCAAATGGCCTGCTGGAACTCAATGCCCAGCACTAACTTGTAGTCACACCAGCTTTTGGACCTAGCATCAGCCCCATTAGCAGGGAGCATGAGCATCCCCCCTTGGCATCGGGTTTGGATTTTGTGCTATATATCACAGTCGAATTTAATATCCCGTGTGGCTGCTGCCCCACCGGCCGCCCCATCAAATATTTTCAGACGGGTTTGACAGACCAGCTCTCGTTCCAGCTTACTGCAGTGTCAGTGTGCGTGAGTCAGTGATGAACTCGGCCACTTTATCTAACCAGTCCCCCAGAATGACAGGGGGTGGAGAAATGTGGTCAGTTCATCCTTGACTTGGCAGTCTTTCAGGCCTGCCACCATTTATCATAGTGGAGTGGCAAGCAGACACACATCTTCAGCTTGTGGAGTCAGAAGGTGTTTCAGGCCTCAGTCAAGATAGTGGGATTGTTCTGACTCTCACATCCCAGCATCTTTAAGGTTTCTGCAATTCTCCACTTGTTCTTTAGGATGTCCATGATCTCCTATATCTAATAATTTGCTGTAGATGTGAAGTGTGGTGATGCTGTGGCTCCACAAGCAAGCCCATCCAAGCAGTCTACTATGGCTCTACAACTGGCTTCCTCATACATACCAAGCAGTCTACTACGGCTCTACAACTGGCTTCCTCATACATACCAAGCAGTCTACTACGGCTCTACAACTGGCTTCCTCATACATATTGCCAGGAGGTTTCTTGGCCTAAGAAAGGAATAGCACAAAATCAAACAAAAACGGAAAGAGAGGCAGAAGTAGTCTTGCATCCTGGGTATCTGTTTTATACCACCAAACAGACCATAAATTTCCTGATTTCCCGTGCCATGGCTAGACCGAGCTAACTCCATGCCAAAAAGATTTTTCAGATGGAGAAAAAGAAATTCGGATGTGGCACGTGGTAAGAAATGGGATGAAATGGAATAAAAAAAAAAAGTGAGACAAGAAAGTGACAGATCATTTTACTGGCTCAAACAGCATTAACAGGGGGGCCATTCATGGTGGACAATGTATGCAGTATTAGATTATGTGAAATTACTGTGATCCTCAGCACATTCCTCAGATTGCCGGGCCCTTCCCTCACCGCTTCTGGCCGATTGCTGGATAATGTTCTTATGTACCTTCCTGTCTGACTCTTTTTTTTCTCTCTGTATTCCATTCACTCTTGTTCCCCATGTCGATCCGACCCTGGACCAGTCCTTATGCTGGTTGGCCGGTTCGCCCAGGGTCGCCGTCCCCAGTTCTATGCCTCAGATGCCTATTTGCATACCCCACTCGGACCAATCAGTAAGCAGGGCGCACAGAGCTACGATGCTTATTTAGGAAGATTTAGCTTCATGCAAGTGCTCAGGCCTGTCTGACTCTCCTATTAACCTAAAATCAAAATTAAGTGGAGGAGGACAAAGAGCCTGTAAAACCTGAGAGTTTTGCCAAATTTATTCCTTTATTCGGCATATGAAGGCTTAATAAAAGAATCTTTTATTAACAGTAAGTGACATTGTGAAGTTTGCAAAGTCCTACGCATACTGCCGTCTCTCAAAACTTTTGATATTACTTATTGATCCTTTCCTAGCCATTAGCTGGTAATTTATTTCTGTCATTTTATAACCGTGTCTTGATTTGTAGGGTTGTATTTTCACTGTGACACACCACTTGAAATGTTCCCAAAACTAAAAAGTTTTGTTGGGTCTCAGAAGCGAAAGTGAGACATTAAACAGGCTATTCTTCAGTCATATGATCGATACTGTTACCATCTAACGGTTGGTGTTATCCTTAGTTTCATCATGCCGTGTTCGCTGTATGCTCTGTATTGATAGGAAAGTTTAAAACAAGTTAAACAGGGATGGCCATGTCAACGAATCCAGACAGACAATGCTGAAAGGTTAAAAGTGCTTTGTGAACACTGGTCTCAGCTTTTCAGCTCAGCCTCGTTCTTTCTCTCCCAGCATTCCATCCACTTTGCTGACTTTTTCCTACATTTTTTATACTTCAACCTGACTTTTTTCAACCTGAAATCTTAAAAAGGGTCCCACACTGGCAAGGGTGAGAGCGGCCACCTTGCAATATGAATAATTTTCCCTGCATTAACATTGTGAGAGGTGGTTCGCCTTTTCATGTCTGGAGAATTGAACAGGAGGGAATGACATTGTTCAATCTCTGGAAGCTCTTGGCTTTTTATCAGGTGCAGATCAAAATTTATTCCCAGGATGCGGCCTGCGACCTGTCTGAGGCTCTGGAGGTTTTTTTTATAAGCCTAATTAAGTAACAGGGATGAAAATGGTGAAATAAGAGGCCAATTTACAACTCACAAAATGGGGAGATCAAATCAACTCATGAGCAATTAACGGGAAGAGGGAGAGAATAAAAGAGTGGGCCGAAGTATAGAGAGCCGCTTTTAATGCTGCACTTTGGTGCTATTAAGGATTAGCCTGAAGGTCATGCAAAACTGAGGATGACCTTGAAGATTAAAACTGTCTGTGTAATAAATTGGCATGTTTCTCCATTGCATTGACAGGATGGCTATAGGAGTTCAGCTAGGGGTGGGTGCAAGTGGGCTGTAAAAACATTTCACGCCGGCCTGTATTGAGCTTTCCCAGCCTTAGTGTTGCTACTCTGATCCACCATCCCTTGAGATTTCAGGCCCAGGCGACATCTGCCTTACAGTGAAGGAAAAACAAATATCTCAACAAGCTCTTCGAGGACAGGTGCCTGCCCACATGCAATAAGCAAACCTGATGAGTTGCAGCACCCCTCCCGCATTTGTTCAGGTAATGCTGTAAAAATGGTGGTGAAAAATGGCAGTAGATTAAGCACCATAAGATGTTCAGAGGTTAAAGTTCACTGATGGGTAACCATGTCAGTGGAGATGGCCATGTGCTTTCACCTGTGTGCTAGCCTCCGCCTTAAGTCTTTTGCCCCTACACCAGCATCTCATATGTAAAGTGATTTTCAAGAGCTCTAAACGACACAAGGTTTAATGCATTTTTACTGCACCGTTTGAACTTGATGTCTGCTGTTAGTCAGGGGCCCTGCCCTCTCTCTCTCTCTCTCTCTCTCTCTCTCTTCCCCCTTTTTTTTGGGGAAGCCTGCTGGCAATTTCCAGCTGTGTTTTCTCAGGCCCTGCTCACACTCAGCACTACCCCCTTTACCCAAATAAACCAGAGTGTACCAAGATTAGGGTCGCATTCCTCCTGACCCCAGCACTGCCCACGGCCGACTAAGTGAGGTCCGATCCCCGGAGTGCAGTTATAGCAGCCACTGTGGTGCGGAGAACGCATGTGCGCGTGCATGCATGTGTGCATGCGTGTGTGCCTGTGTGTGTGTCTGTGTGTGTGCGTGTGTGTGTGTGTGTGTGTGTGTGTGTGTGTGTCTCTGTGTGTGTGTGTGTGCATATCGAGCCAATAGGGGGAAGCAGCGTTCTACAGACATGTCTCCTCCAGGTCAACTTCTCCTGAGAGACAAACAGCTGGGGGGAATGGCACACAAATATTCATCAGGCACTAAGTGCATGAAAAATGCTGGGCAGAATCAGCAACTGAAGCGTTAAACCAAGACATGCTTGGCTAGATATAAATATGGGTTTATTATAATAGGTGGAATTTTTGTGTCATTGGTTGAAATTATGATCTTTGTGATATTCCACACCTAATTCGAACAAAGAATACTCACTGGACACTCATGTCTGTGCAATTGTTCTTCGCCACAAGAGCAGATTGTGATCACTGCATCAAACTGCTCTATCTAAATTCCAGGATTTTTCTCCAGGTATAGAGAATGCATGTAACTACTCAATGGGTGGCATGTTGTAGCAGAAGTCTGTTAAAAACTGAAAAAGTACTGAGTGAAAGAATTTTCCCAAAGCTTAAAACAGACAGGCAGCATCCTCCAGAATAAACAGAAGGACTCTGACCTGCAGCTTATGTGAATAAGGCTCTCATATTTATTCAATTGGTGCTTGACCCGCAGGGCCATGTTAAGAATGTAGAAATCGTTACCCAACTCGTCTTCTGCCAATATCTGCAAGGGTGGGTTAAACACTTTGTCGGTGGCTGAGGATAACAGAGAATTAAGAACATCCCTCTCCAGGGGAGAACAACGCTCCAAATTGAACCTTAACGAAAATCAATAACTGGGTTTATTAAGTGGAGTAGGGAGGTGATTTTCCTTAGGTGTGGCAAAAAATTAGTTGTAGTCTAATGTGGCTGCTTCACTACTTTGTGGAATCAGAGCCCCACTTTCTTCAAAGACATGTCTTCTACTCCTACGCAGAAGTCTTTGTGTTACACATAGATAGTGGGCAATCCACGCAGTACAGAGTTAGCAGGGGAATCAGGACGTGGCTTCCTGGTTCTAAGAGCTGTGATATGAGGTGAGGATCACTGGCCAATTATCAGGACCTTTTCTTGGAACCAAGTATGGAAGATATGACAAGGACTGTGAAATCCACCATCTTCCCCTTGGAAAATCCACTTCACAGTGTAAAATTCAATTTTGCTAACTTCAAGAAAGATTTTCATAATATCAAGACTGAATCTACAGAGAGAGACAGAGACATACACACAAAATTATGGCTGTCACTCGGTATTGGACTTAATCGCTAATCTCTAAAGTTTCAAACTGAGTACTGCGGCTGGACACAGAAGCTGGACACAAGCTTGCAATTGGGGAACAAGGCATATAGCTTCCGATGGTTAATCATAAGAGGTGAACTGAGTACCCTGATATGCAGAATGTATGCAATTTTATATCCATGCTTCAACACCCACACTGGCGATGTAGTTTCCCTTTCCATATTAGCTTGCCTTCAGCATCAATACTGATCTTTATATCTCACTACCTTTCTACTGTGGCATTTATAAAGCAGCTGCAAATTGAACATCAGCCATCACTAGCAGGTCGGAGTACCTACTCAGTAAACCCCACTTACGTGATAAGGTAAACTCAAGGCAAAAACTGGAAATACTGTTCATGATATTGCACTTAATAATATCTTGTACAACATCTTATTTCTCGGTCCAAAACCTCTCTACTTATTCCCCTTGGTTTTTTAAATAAATTTTGCAAACTTGGATATAAGTATGAATTTACTTGGCTGTTTTTGAAGGCATCTGGCACAATCGCATACATTTTGTGCAACTTGTTGATACGTTACCTTATTACTGATGCTAAAATGTTCAGCGTTTATTTTGACTAATCTTCTCAGTTTTTTTTACTAGTTTTCACTGTTTAGGCTGGCCAGTTACCCTCTCATAGGACTCATGACGATTCAAAGGGGTGAGGAGTAGAATACCTCCCTAAAATGTGTGTTCTGTCAGCCACCCACCTCTTTCTGCTCTGCATGGCAAGCTTGCATCTCCGCCATGTCACATGACACCCTCGGATGAGGACTCTGTTTGCAAGGTTTTGATCATTGACCCATAAGGAACAGGATACATCACTGTCAGAGTAGCACCTTGTCATCAAGCTCATCCAAAAGCACGTGTTGAACTGCGTTCCCCAGGCCTCTGGACTACAGATGAGTACCGTACGGCAGCACAACAGGGATGGACCTCAAATCCATGCACAACCTCCTTTGGAAGCTGTACCACTGAAGAGGTCTTGGCTTATTGTTTCTTAAAGAACGCCTCCAACATAGAGTAGATCTGTGCTGGTATTTTTGTCACAGCTATTATTCGTACACAAAGTGCCACTCACTGAAAGCACCAGCACATAATTACGTTCAAGAGGATTTCGTTGCTATCTCCACTGGCGAGGAATAATGGCTTTCTCACATTTGATGATTTGGCTTTGGGCAAAACTGCTATCACGCCAATCCCGCTCAAATCCCCCCGGTGCGTTGTACCCAAACCCTGTGAACTTTTGCTGAGTTTTCTGCACAGCAGAGCCACTGAGGAACGGCGATACCTAAGAGATGTGCTGCGTCTTACGGCTGAACGCTATTTTTGCTTTCCCGCTAATAAGTAAAGTTTCTTTTTGCTGCCACAGTTGTGAGGGGGAGAGATAAAGGCAGGGATTGCTTTATGGCAGGGAGATTTAAACACTGCTGAGGGCTCCGAATGAGAGAATCCACAATATTATTATTAAAGTGAAAAAATGTGTTAGTCTGTAAATGCAACGGGTACCTGGTTACAATTAGAGGGCGATTTTCAAAAAGGTCAATGAATTCAGATAATATCCTTAGAGGGAGGAAATTTAATACCCTTTTTTGCTGAATTAATTAATTATAATATTAGACTAGCTCAAGGGGGCCTTTTCTTGAGTGATTAAGTGAGCACATATCTTTAAAAGACTCCTCTAATCTCCGGGGTTTTATACCTTTGAACCCAAGGTGTGTCATATATTTATATATAATGTATGAACATATGAAAATAGACATAACTGCGAAGTTACCCACACTGGCAGCAGAAATGTGTTGTGTTTTTTAAATGAACAGACTTAATTGAAGTAGTCATGTTGTCAAATACCTTCTACTTCTTAAGTTCAGGCTCACTCCTGTGAGGACCAGGCTTTTACTTTTCCAAGTTTAAAAACTAGAAATGGGTATAAATATTTCTTTTCTTCGTGGCTGCTTTGGCCAAAGTCAACCACTTGCTTGGGCACTGAGAGTGAAGGCAAAGCGTAAAGATTGGCCCGGATGCAGTGACAGCATGCTCCAGCTGTTTCAGTTCAGCCAGCAGTCCTACTCCTTGGTGTCCCATCAGCCCTTGGTCCAAAAGTGGTGGTAGAACTCCTACACAGTGTTTCCCTTGGCAATGTCATAACACTGTTGCATTTTTTCAACCTTTGAGAAACATTTGCCGATTATGTTAATCGGGTGCCTCATCATGTTAACCACATTAGCTTCCAGCTGGGAGTATGTACTTCTCCTTCAGTCTCCCTGCGATGTGAGGCCACATTTCCAGTTTTGCAAGGTGTGCTTTGACAACCTCCACTCTTCTCGATGTGGGCCTCATATTCTGTTAGCCTCTGAAGCACTCAGTACAAAGCCAGCACATGGCTCTGTCAGTCATTTTGCCCATGGGAACATGTCCATGGCAATGCCGGGTGACAGCCACATCACATTTCAGCACAAGTTCCTCATATCAATCCCCAGGACCGTGGCAGTCAGGCAAGAGTCCTCACTGCTTGCTGCTTGGGATAATACTCTGTTGGGATGTATAGTGTGACTATTTGCAGTGGGTTTATGGACAGAAATCCTGTTTTATTTTTTTTATTGATCTCCACGTCCTGCCAGGTGGGATTGGATAATTGCATTTCAGCACTTCCCGTGCTCTGCACTGCCTCTGGACAGCGATCCCCCTTTGGCAAAAACCAGCACATGACAAAACGGAGAAGGTTCCCCTGGGAGCATTTGTTAACGGTTTTGTTTGTCACCCAGGGCTCATTGTTGTCACATCTGTCTGACCCCGTGCTTTTCATGTTAAGTGACAGTGATGGGAACGTGATCGTTGCTCTGATGTTCTCTGCTCTGCCTCTGCCTGGGGCCTCCAGGAACAGGAAGGTCTGTCCTGTCTGTTTCCTGCCTTCTGCTCTTCATAGGAGTGGAGACAGAAAAAGGATGGAAAATGGAGGAGAGAGCGCAAACAGATTGCATCCTTTTATCCTAACTGAACTGGAAGAGGTCGTTGGAGGCCTATCAGCCACTCGAGCTACGTGGCCGTCCGATCGTGCCAGCTTTTTCTCTGGAACTTAACCTCCGGTTTGTTGTCAGAAGATGGGTCATGGGGTGTCCCTTTTCTCAGCAGAGCAGCTGTGCTAATATTTGGAGACGGTCCTTCCGCCCATCTGCTCTGGGCCCCTGTCCAGTTATACAAATTGTAGAGACAATGCAAGCCCGTGTCATGATGCATATTAAAAAATGCATTTCTTTTTACCGTTTCCCCTTTCCCTCTGAGGAGCTTTGGAGCCCTTGAAAGTCAGTTTGAAGACTTTGCTCCCCTATCTCCACTTCCTCAGTCCTTTGCATGTGACATGGCAGCTTTCCCCCAGCAGGAATGATCAAAGTCAAGGTAAAACCGTGTGTTTCATTGGAGGCAGTGTGGAAGGTGGGGGGGGGTGGGGTACAAATAGGCCAGAGAGGATGCCTCCAGCCTCGGCGTCATTCCTGAATTAATTTCCAGATGAAATGTTGGTTTTTAGCACTATCAAGCGATGCTATAAACACTGCCATTCCTCCGGCACTGTGACACCATTCTGTGACCTCGCTAAACATTCAGGTGCAATTAATTATTCCAGCAAGATCTGGGGACTGCTTCACACTGGTTATACCCCCTTGGGGTTTTGGACATTATTTAAAAAAAACTATTTCACTCCATGAATTTTAATCATTTGAAATGTATTGATTAATTATTAATTAAGCAACTAAGTGCTGCCAGGTGGGCATGATTTCAAAAAGAGTTTGAAAATGCTTTTGGGGGAAACACATTTACAATGAGCCCTTTAATGTAGGGGCACAAATTAGCAAATTAGTAGCCTGTTTTCTCGGCTTGGGCCTTAGATATATTTCACAAGGCTGTTCTTTTGCTCTGTTTGAAAAAGCGATTAAAGCGTGGGTATTTTGCAGATATTTGGAAGAAACTAGAGCGTTCTAAATCGATGTTTTTCTAAAAGACTTTCAGACATGGCAAAGCACGTTCACCTGTGAGAAGTCCCGTTTGACACGCGCGTGACACACTACGTCTTTATGTTCACCACACGCAGCTGGCATTCCAGATGGCACCCTCTTCCAGCTGAAGCAGAGGGCCATCATACCACATGGAAAAAAGTATTCTGTATGAACATATGTATTTACAAGTATTTACATGTACACATTAACATGTGCAGTAGCAAGCTTTCATCTAGCATTTTGACATGTTCTCTCTGTGCAGAAGGTAACATAGCTATAAGTGAAAAGAAAAAAAAAAACAGAGAAAAAGTGTTTAATAGAGCTGGATGTATATAAATTTTCCAACAGGGGCAATGGACATAAAACCATGCTGTGTACAACAAAGAATTCTGGCCACAGAGTGGAGGCAGAAGACAATGTATGACACAGCCCAGCAAGCCATCACAGAATATAAAACGTCTTTTGTATTTACTTGGTCCTACTAGTGTGCACGTGCAGCTGGTAGGAATGTGTGTCGTGTGCTTGGGTAGGCCAAATATCACACTGCCATCCTATGGGAAAGAAATACATACATACTTCTGCAGGAAAGACCTGGTCAACAAGTCCTGTGTGAAAACACAGCAAATACAAATTACTAGCCTAATTAGTGCTGACCCCCAAATTTCCTGTACGCATGAATATTCATTAAAAAGCCAGTCTGGTTTCTCAAAAATTAATTTTTTCTCAGACTGGACTGTGAATAAGAATGATTAATGGTTTTCTCACACATACAAATTCATCATTCCTGGGTAGAGGGAATTGTAATAAGGATCCAATTAAACACACAGTGGGGGTGAAGCAGTGGGAGATGGAGAGTGTGTGTTATGTTCTGACGTACTCAGGCGAGTTTTCTGGTGTGTGCTACACTCCGCACATCCTTGCCTGAGCTGAAGCACGGCTGTCTGGACAAACACCGCTCTCCATTTTCGCAGTGTTGTTGCTGCCCGTGATGCTGACAAAACACCAGAAGAATGTTGTAAATGTATCATTTATGAGTTTATTTACAAAAACACGTGGTAAATTCCACCTCCTGAACAGAACGCATTTTCCTGAAGTTCCAATTTCATTCAGGCACCTTTGCGCTTTTGTCTGTCCCCGTTTAATTTCATGTTCCGTTGCGTTTCTCAAGCTCATCCGAGAGTTAAATATTTGTTTTTTCTAGAAAACATAATCTGTCGCTGGGTACACGCCCTTATCTCAAAATTCTGTTCGTGTAAAAATGGAGGGAGGAAGCTTTGTCAGGTGTTGCCATGGACAGTGAATCCATGATTGCGCGGAGATTTGCATTCTTTGTTGCCGGGAGTTATATCAGTCAATGACAGTTCTACTTCGTCACCTTGGTTCTGGAAGGCTGCAGTCAGGGTTTTATTCCACCTGATTAGATGCAGCAACACCATCCTATCAAGCTTCCTGAGCATTCCTGAGTCAGAACACAGCTGAACATCTTGCTGAAATCACTGGAGCATGAGCCAGATCCAGTTCCCTCTATCTCTCAGTACTCAACACAAAGCAGGACCTTCTGGCAGTGGGTCTAGGCCTTGATGCAATCTCTTAAAGGGTGGCACCAGACAGGTTCATATCTCACATGTTCTGTGTTCTCTGGCCCAGATGGCCACCTTGGCAAAAGTCACCTTGGCCTGAGGATGTAAATGAATTAATGACTCCAAGTATTTCAGTGTCAAAGCCTGAGCAGCAAACAGCAAGAGACTTACCAAGCATCGAGTAGTTAGCAATTAGGACCTTCGACACTAAATGAGAGACACATCTACTCGAAAAAAAGCACAGTTGCTTTTTGAATGCACTAGGATTAATACATACAATGATATTTGGATTTGAGCTCTTTGATGTCGACATTTATCAGTGCCTTTGTTTCCGTACATAATCCCAGTAACCCCCCACCTCCTCCAGATAAAGAACCATTTTCCTAATGAGTCCAAACAAACCACAGTTGTCCAGAGCAGAATTACACACATTTCGTGCTGCTGCTGGGGCTGCTTTGTCTCTTTGCCCGCTTCTGTTTCATCTCGCTCTTTCATCGACCCCAGCAAGCTGTTTTCCTGCAGGTGTTATTAGATGTACAAGCGCATAAATTCAATAAAAACCTACACCGCAGAAGTACACATTTGGTATGAGGCACGAAGCAACAACAGAGGCGTATGGTAACATATGCGGCGAAGGGTGGGGGGATCAAGTAAAAACTTGTGTCAAATAAGAGATTATCATTTGTTCAGTTACATGCCTCTTACTGCTGTGCACACAGTAACTTTGCTAGTGCTAATTAACAATTAGCAAAGAGTCTGTGGCTAATTGTGTTATTCCTTGTAATTAAGGGGCTAATTACTAGAATGTCAATTTAGATTTAATTACTAAGTGCTTTGTTAATTCCCAGTGAGCATAAGTTTCCATTTTTTCTTTTTTTCTTTCATTTAAACCTTTGATGGTTACAGGGTCTTCTGCTCTCCAGTAAAATGAAAATGTGTAAATAAAAAATACAATGAGAAAATGTGTTTGAGCTTAACAGTTCTGCTATCGGGGCTGAGGGGCTTAACAATTAATAAAGATCTGTACCTCTGGGCCTGCAATTAGCTCTGATTTTTTCTTTCCAAACAAGGCAAAAATGTATAGGAAACTCAATGGCTGATCCTGTCACGTCATATGGTCGAGTCTAACCGTGTGATCTGGGAGGGAGGAGTAACCGTGGCCGTTTTCTGTACCCACCTAAACACAGCCCATCTTAATGATTGCCTCCTTCAAATGCAGAGAAACAGATACTTAATGCTCCTTGCATCCTAGTCCGTAAACTACTGACACTTGATTTCAGTATTGCTGCACAAGCGCAGGGCCATGAATCACATGTTGTGGAGTGAATGTGTATTCGGACTGCTGCTTGTTATTATCTGACCACTACCCAGAGCTCCTGACTCAATCATGGCCAAGCCTTAAGGCTCAAGGAACCTGTACCTCTGCTTTTCACCCACAATTCCCCTTCCTCTTCCTATAATAAAAACGCTTTGATTTTCATCCTAACTGCCTAGCTCCTTCAAAGCGCTGCCAAAATACCATAAGACAGGGTATAATATATATAATTATACCCACTTACATTAGCCATTATGCCAGTGGAGCATTCCTTGGAAAATGACACACGACCTGTCAAGACTTCATTCACGCCATTAATAAGCATCATTAGTGTCTAGTTTGAATACCCCTCTTGCACATTGCAGTCATTTCAACATGTCATATATTTTAATTTGGGGCCAAAAATAGCTGCAAGGATATTATGCACTCTTTCTGGTAGTCTTTGTGATCTTTTAATGGCCAGAAAGTTCATACTATGACCTTGGGTTTTTGTTGGAATTAAAACAGGAATTAAAAGTGTTGTTACAATAAGAGACCCATTGTTATAATTGCAAGTGACGTCCTCATTAATATTTGAAATAAACAAATGTACCTGTGTCTTGTTCCATCTGTTTCCAAAAGAGAATGCTGTTATTTTGTGTTTGGGATTTTCTGTTAATAACAATTTATTATTTTAATTTAATTGTAGAAGCTCAAACTCTGGCATTTTGCCAGTATCAGAGAAGGGTTTGCAGTCACTCTGTAGCAGATGAAGTCATTGGTGGACCCATTCCGCTCTTCTTCTTGTTGCCCAGATACCAGACGTAGGTGAAAAGCTGAAGCAAGAGCTGCCTTTGATGTGCAAACGGAACAAACTTTCCCCATCTTGTTTATTGGGATGATAGAACCAGCTGGAGGCATTAATTAATTGTGAAAGCTTGCCACACTAGCTAATTATCATCTTTCTGTCACTAACATACCTTTGGATACTGCAAGATTTCAGGGAGGACTTTATGTCCCAGCTTCCCGAAATTAAATGCATACGTTTGTTCAGAACTGGACAAAATTGCTGACCTGTCCTGTCCTGATCCCCCAAGAACTAAAAAGTATGGTTGATAAAAATGTTTCACCATTTGTTTAGAGTGTTAGTAGGTCAGAATTAAGTTGTTCCAAATATGTGCATAGGACATTATATACACACATAGTATGTGGGCTAAGGGCACAGACCTCCTGACTATGCTATGTCTGAGAGCTACATTCTTACATTCCTCATTGCAGACCACATTTGTTCTTTGATTAAATGTTTGGTAGCTCAAATTATTTATATAGTAGACCTCCCATCCCCAGTTAGATGTTGTGTGTAATGACAGGCTGGTGAACAAGCATAGATTGGACACAATACCAAAATTTTAGAATGTCCTCATGAGTGACACTTTGCATATATTCTGGCCTTCACCCACGCACCCCTTTCCTAGCGGCTGCCGCTGTTGATCATGACAAGAGGAGGATGACATTTTCGTATCATTAAAGAGATATATTTTGTAGGTGTCACTTCCTGGCGGCGCTACACGTGCATGCTAAGGGGAGTGGGAAGCCATAACAAGAAACCATTTTCCTGTGATTTACGCTGGCAAAACGAGATTGCGCGACAAAGATTTATTTACATGCAAATGTCAGGCTCTTCAGAGGTAAAAAACTTTGTGGTAATTAATATTTCTGAGTGATGACCCTTTTAGCTCATAGCCTCTCGTTAGGCAGGAGCTGAGGAGGAGACCCCTGCCAAGAGTGACGCCGCGGCACCGACACAAAGACCTGACAAGATTGATTCAGCTCCTCACCAGAGGCTGAGCACCAATTAAACCTGTGGCACTTAACACTGCTCTCACCTAGCCCACGTGGCTCCTCTCTTCATTTTCCCAGTATGCATTGGTCACCTAGTCCACCCACAGACGGATCTGCAGAAGCTGTTTCAGAAGAATGTCCCATAAACAATGCTCCATCAAGAAAACGCAACTGGAAGTTGTCACGTGCAGCTGAGGGATGTGAAATTGTATTGAAAGCACTGAACGTTCAATTCAATTCAATTTAATTTATTTTTATATAGCACCTTTTACAACAATGTGCCTAAAAGTGCTTACGTAGACCTACATTCAGATGGACAGCAGCGAGATTCCTTGACGATTGTCACAAACTCAGTGATTACCCTTTCGCTTATAGATGTGCACGATGAAGGCATCCTTTAGGCTCTGAGGTATGCATCCCTGGTTCCAAAATGACTGAAACAATTCAGTGTGGATAGTTGACATATTGCACATAGGACACATGGGACAGCATGACCCAGCAAAAGGTTTGGGATGTTCTTTTATTTTCGGACAGAGGATAGAAATGGTACAAAATTCCTTGATGGGACGGCCTCTCAGGCTGACTCCTGGTGCTCACCATAACTTCACATATTGTCTCACCTGTTATTTGAGATGGGCTGAAGGAAACCCAGCCAATTGAAGTCCATACTGTACTCTTTTTCTTTCTCTGCTGTGCTTCCTTGCTCCCTTGCACTTTGCCCTGGAACCAAGAGATGTGATAGTTTAGATAAAGATATAACATATGGTGGAGGTGCGATCCGGTTCCATTGCATATTTTAAAATCTCTGTTAATGAGGTGAAGGACGACAGAGTACAAGAAATGCGATCAGAGCTGAGAGTCGTTTGTTTAACTGGCACCATGTTTATTCATATGGATCCTGTTGACCTTACTAAGTAATTCAGCACAGCTGATGAGAAATTATTAGAAAGGCAGGTAATTAAAAGTGCATCTTCCTCTAGACCCAGCTCTGACGTTGTTTAGTCTGCACGTAAGTTATTTTGTTTTCTTTCCTTGCCTCCTCTGCCACGCACTAATCCTAACTTGGCAGCAGCATAACTTCTGACAAAACACAGCCTTCACTGGCTTGTTAAACTGATCTGGGTTTGATGCGTTACATATGGAAGGTTCTAAAACAAAATAAAGGCCTCAACACAAGCTCAATGCCTTCCACTGACTTTTTTCTATTGCATAGAGCAGAAGGTCAGTGATAAGACAGTTAACTCTGGCCAGTTTATTTGCAGAAGTAGCCATTAGTTATGCTCTCAGTGATAGCTGCCGCTTCATACATTGACTCCAACACTTGGTGTGTCTAGCCAGCAACATCGTGTCTGCACCAAAACAGAACTTCTGATCATCTGTCTTAAATGAAGCCTAATAAGGTCATTATTGATTTGTGTCATCTAGAGGTTGGTCACTGTCATGAAAGTGCTTTCACGATCTTCCCACCATGAACCTCTGGTCACCTTTGCACTGGTTCTCTGTAGGTATGGTAATAAAGAGTTATTCAGTCTACCCGCTGCAATCACTGCATTTTTTACCCAGTTAAATAAACACATTTCTGACAGCTTGGTGCACAACTAATAACATTTGTGCAGGACTGTGAATTGTTCCTCAACTGCATTTTAATGCGTAACACATGGGGTAAGGCTCCCCGTTTTGGAAACCCAACACCCATCCAGAGAGAGATGAACTTCCAAAATCAAGTTCATTGCTAAGAAGTGGAGAAAAACCAGAGAAATATACATCTGAAAAAAAAAAACACACTGTCAAGAAAATATTTTTTCCTTGACAAATTTCACTCATTACACAGAACTTAAATTCTTCCACTGCTCATCCCAGTCACTAAAAAAAACGTTGCAACTTAGAAACGTAGCAAAAGGATATATAGTTTTCCTTTGCCTTAGTTACCACCTGTTCCTTAGCGAATGCCTTTCTGTTATGCAACAAGCCACATCATGTTCATAGTGAAACTATGTGACTCCGTAGCGACATTCAGTCAGAAGTGACAAGGCAGCTTGTTTATGAAAGTTGTGCTGTATCCATGTAAACCCACCAGAATGTGTCTGCAACCACACTGAGCCAAAAAACGTGTGTGTCAGTGGAGGAACCCCTGGGTTTTTATCTGACTGACTGAACATTAGTAAGTCTGCCCTAATTTTTGAAACCAGCACAATGAGATAAAAATATGTTTGAAACCACCATGTTTTTAATAAATGCTGTGTTCTGAGCAGAATACACAATTAAAATAAAAGCGTTAATGCTACAAAAATCTGTGTGTAAGACTGGTGGAAAAGTGCATCATTAATATGTTGTATAAATGAAGAATTCTGTAATTATTTTAATAAGAATCCTTAAAGTATATTAAAATGTATTTGAAAATTTTTCAGTTTATTGTATTGTTTCTGTGTATTTTCTTACATTAATATTATTATTAAGTCATTTAGCAGATGCTTTTATCTAAAGCGACTTACAACATTTTGTATGCATTACAACTGGCACAGGGTGTCTTGCTCAAGGACACACGTGTGTGTGTGTGAACATAGGCATATCTGTGTCTGTCTGTTCTGTGATGGGGTGGTACCCTGTCCAAGGTGTTTCCTGGCCTGCATCCTACACTGTTTGGGATAGGCACAAAGCCACCTCAAACTTGTACAGGATAAGTTGTGGGAAACTAAATGCAAACCAGAGCGTCTGCCGATATGATGGGCAACTTAAGTGATAACCTATAGGGGTTATAGAGAGGGGTCAGCACACACACCTGGCCACGCTGCTGGTTGTCCAGCCCATTCCAAAAGAACCTGGGTGAGCCACATCTCCTAAAATCTTGCAGTCATTGAACGAAGTGTTGGTGCACTTTTTTCCAAAGTCATTGTCAGAGTGTTTGGATCAGAGCTGCCATAAGTGAAGAGGAAAAGATCATATCATTGTCTGTGTCAACAGTAAGTTTGTGAAGTATGACGTACAGAATGAGATATTGAATCGCTCTTTACCTCTGGAACACAGATGAATAAATTTTCATTTGATACTTTGATAATTTGCTTTGCAACATTTACTGATTATTAGGACTGAACATCCATCCATCCATCTATTCTCTAAACCGCTTGTCCAATTAGGGTCGCAGGAGGAATGAACAGTTCTTTTAATTCACTGGTGGCTGTTATGCTTTCATGTGACAGATCTCATGTGCCAAGTAATACTCTGACTTATGGTTGCTGCATCCTAGAGCTTTCCAGGACAACGCAATCTTACATGTATGGCCAATGCTTCAGAATATGCACAGTTTTGTCCTGTTCTATTTAATAAGTAAGTCAATGGACTGAAATTTGTCCATTGCATGTTATTGTGAAGAAAAGCAAGCAACTGTGTGAGGTAAACGCCAGCCAGCATTATACATGAGGAGAGGCCTCAAAGCAGTTTTTACATTTTATTCAGTCCTGTTATCTTACATGGTAATGCACCGTAAGATTGCAAGCTGTCAACAAGCAGTGCTTGTCAACCCAACGTCCATTATGACCTCAAAATGGGTCACTCATGGCGAAGCGAGACATCAGCGAAGGATGAGAGACGTCTCAATCAGGACCAGGGTGACAGTATTGTTCTACACACTGGCAATACCTTTCATAAATTTACAATGGCTTCTGTTTGTGTCATCTCATCAAGATTGTATTAATGTATAGAAGAATGCTGACCAATTCCTTTATAACTGCACATTAAAATGGAAACATTTAAGGGTGTTAGAATCCATCAGTAAAACGTAAAAGTACAACATTAGTATAGTTATTCATTAAGCCACAAACTTAGAAAATGAAAAATAAATTTTCAGAGAAACCATTTGCAAAGGCTATAACTTAACATCTAGATCAGTTTACTGTATTTAGTTTTGCATTTCTGGGATTTGATTTTTAATTGAATGTTTCCCCTAAGGACAGAACTATGGTACTGAATGTCTGGTCACCATTCAGTGCTTAGGAGTAATATAATATGTTTTCGAAAAAAGACTCTTTTAAAACTCTCTATTGACATATGACTTATATGAACTCCTGCCAAAAAAACATGAATGCATAAGTGAAAGTAAAGCACATTTCCACAAAAATGTGTTTAAAGGTCAGACATCCACAGTGAGGTGAGGCTTTCCCCATACTCTTCTTCTCTTCAAGTACATACACACATTGAGAGGTGGGCAAACAGCCGCCATTTTCCACACCTGCTGCACACTTAAGTGCCAAAGTACATAACCGGGAGGCGGACAATCCGGGAACCAGCTGGCTGCAGCAGCACTGAGAACTGGGCACAGGAACATAACGACTATGGGTCATTTGTGCCTGACACACAAATTCTCCAGGAACAGTCTAGTGCAATATTCAGAGAAAGTACAACAGAGGTGACCTGTTAACCGCTCAAAACAGAAGGATGGTTGTCTAGCTTTACTTCGGTTAACCGTAAAGGCATTGCCAAGCCTGCCTAGATAATGCAATATCTTACCATCCACGTGGTTCTATGATTTCCAACACCAATGACTGAGCCATGCTAAAGACTGTTGAGCAGACAGGAAGTGTGGGGTTCTTTCTGGAAGCTCCCTGGTATACAGATTTTCTAAATTTCTGCCACTATGAAAGGTGACCACTCCCTTGACCCAAAAAAGATGGGCACCATGTATAACAACTGATAATATGATATATCTAATATTTACATCACAGTGATAAAGTGTGCAGAAGGCATGGACTCATCTCTCCTGCTTTACTCAAAAATGCATGTTCTTTGGAACGTTCTGAATTGCATTAAAAATTATATTTCTTCACATGTAAACTTAAAGCTCCTTTGGTGAATCCCATGTCTCATTGGAGTTCTACTATAATAGCAGATATACCTTTGTATCTCTAGATATTTCATCTAACTGGTGGATGACCAAACGGAAGAAGCAAGCGTCTTTATAGACCTTGCAATGGACAGTGGTCAGGTATCTGACACCACACTATCTGGCATAAAGCCAGATGTCTGGCCATCCTGTGTACATTCCAGGTGAGACAAATTAGCTATTAGCAAAAATGAGCAAAGTATGGCTACATAGGAGCACTCAAAGGAATTTCATTCAAAAGAAGTGCCAATAAAAAGTTCAGTTTTGTTCACAGCTGATTATTGGCTTAGTCCTATACTAACAATGGTTTTAAGTTAAAAGCTGAAAAGCGACTCTAATGACCAAGGCTGTCTTGAGAAACACAGGCCACAAGGGTGTATTCTGTTCTCCTGTTTATCATGGAACACTTACAGTAGGCTATACACATGCTCAGTCACAGCAATCTAGTGCCAGCAATTAACCTGAACTGCACTCAGTTGCCTATGGTGGGTTGGCACCCCACCCAGGGTGTCCCTTCCGCTGTGCCCCATGCCTCCTGGCTTGGGCTCCAGGCTTCCAGCGACCCTGAATTGCATTAGGCAGTATAGCTGATGGATGGATGAATGCATTATGGGAAGAAACAGTGTAATTGAAGGAAACCCATAAAAAACAATTAAAAAGTTCAAGCTTCACAAACACAGCTATGAGGAAACAATATTACACACAGAGCCAACAGGCTGTCCAAAAGAGAATATGATTTTTTTTTCCCCTTTGGTTTAGAGTGCCTAATTACGGTATGATAAAATCATAGGTTCAAGAGGCTATTACTGTATGTTTTATCTGTCACAGCTAAGTAGAATATTTGTATATGATTTACAGATAATTATAATTTTATGTAGCTAATGCATTGCCATTTGTAATGTGGTATTCATTTGTATGAGATGAAGAAGAATTGAGCAATGTCATATCAAACTACAAGGTCAAGAGCTTCAGTTAATTATCTGAAATTAATTAAGCCAGCAAAACCTTACTGTAAAAGTTGTCAGGTGTAAATAGATACATAAACCCATAAATGACTTTGACATGACAGGAAACTGCTAATTACAATTGTCAATTAGCGGTCAGTTTTATGTTTGTCCAAATATGGATTTTTATTAAATTATCAGTCATTTATTTCAGCATTCTTTGAGAGTGCCATTTTTGAAAACCCCACATGTAGGTATGTGATGCGTTTCGGCCCAGTGATAACAATCCAAAATGGGTTCCAGGGAAAGATAAAAACTGAGACATATACTTTATATAAGTAGCTACTGACTATTCACATTAAGCACCTTTCTTAAGGTTATGACCTTCCCCCGGGATGATAAGGTATTCTAATGAACACAAGTATATTGCCAGTTTGTGTACATGAAGTGAGTGCTCATTTTCAATGTATAATTCTTTCCCACTTTTAAAGGTCTAATTTTTATCCTCATAGTGTCACACCCGAACAAAAGACTCAAGGCGCTGCTCAGTGCACGTATCTCTTGTCAGATTTTCCGTGTGCAGGCTTAGACTGAGCGGCGCTCCCAGCAGTGCAAAGCAACAATACCGTTAGCCAATAACAGCAGTCATACTTACACTACCAGTAAAATAACAGCACAGGCAACGCTATCCAAAACATACCTACAACACTAACTCAGGTTAAACATTCACAAAGCGGAATTAATGTTAGAGTAAGGGTAATAAACAAAAACAGGGATAATGGTTTTGGCAGAGCCTTCCTCATTCTCATTACTACTGTACTCCTAATCACACCAGAATTTCAGTGCTGTGGCATTTTAAGCAATTAGTCATAGGTGGAAGCGAAGGGAGATTTTGACCCGGCCAGGACGGGTTTTGGAGCGATGCTTTAATTGCCTCCCAGCTGGGAGGGAAAGTGTATGACACAATCTCTATATTGTAATTGGAACGAAGAAGCTTCAACACAGTGATCCGTAGAACTTCGGTACAACTGAGCTGCAATGTAAGTGGCTTGTAGCGCAGGGTAAAGGCGAATAACAGCACTTGCTTCTGTCGTTTCTTCACGTTCTCCTCAGTGAAAATACACGAGAACACTCACGGCAAAACAACGTTCTTTCAGCTGTCAACTCATAAAAGCAGCCTTATATTGGGAACAGAAGAAACGCGGTATGAATTTCACCACTTTATCATACAGGGCTTCGCACAGGAGGCACTGTAGACAGTATGTGGAGAAAAAAGGAGTAAGGCACGGGCGGGCAAGGGGGGGAGGCGGAGACGGAGAGACAGGAGAGACGAAGAAGGGTCCTCATCACCCCGACGGCCGCTTGTTAAACGTCTCTCTTCTCCTTCAGGTCTCCTCTGAGCGGCTGTGATTGGCAGAGATGTTAAGTGCCATTTGACACCTAAGAGGGTGAAAATTTGTGCGAGTGGGCGGTAATGAATTGGAGATGTCTGCGCAATTAAAATCACTGTTAATTTCTCCAGGGAAATGGGGGGCCGGAGCAGCATGATTCACGGGAAGAGAGATGAGTCACCAGGCCATCTTGGCGGTGCTGGTGTTGGAGGGTTTTTGAGTGGGGGTGGGGGGCACTGCTAGTGCTAAATGCCACTCACAAAAGAGAAATAAAGGCTGAAAGGAGTACGATAACTGGCCTTGTTACCAGAGAAACATGTATAAATGTGATATCCAGCTTTGCTTTGATTACAGTCCTCTTCATTACAGTTTAAAACAAAATACACATAAATATATTAACAAAAATTTCTGTTTAAAGTTAACAGCCAAACAGAAGGTTAAGACCTTAAAGATAAAGATAAAAGTACAGAAAACAGATTACTGTTACTATGCCTAGGCAGTGTGCATATGGGGTTATTTCTGTGCAATATGAAATACCTAAAGCATCTCCAAGGAAATGTGCCATTTTTCAGTACATTTCCTCTGCAGCTTGCATTTGCAAGTCTGGAGTCACCATCGCAGAGAAAGTATAACCTTGGTTTGCCCTGGTTACAGTAACCCATGCAGGAAATTGTATGCCTAAAGGTCACAGGCCACTTGCTGCTGACTACAGGTCTAGGAGTTCATTGTCTCCACAGGGCAGGTGGGGAACTGTGTAGATCTCACTGAGCATGTGCAAAAGGAAAGGGGGGCATGTGTTACTCTGAGACATTCTAAACAGTACAGTCTGGGAATGCTTCACCATGCTGGCCACTCAGCCACATGAATGTGCTCTCTTTGATGGTAACTTGTTTTTACACTGCATGCTAAATGTGCGTTTGTTTCCAAAGTCTAGGCCAGTCTAGGCTGTATCACTCAGATGCTGTTCAGCAATAGCAGAACAATGTGTAGGTAATCATCTAACCACGATGGCACTATATTCAAAGCTGAGCTCTGCTTCTTGAGCCAGCGATGGACAGGCAGACATCTTCCCCAAGGTTTTGCGACCGACAGGCCTGCCCTGCTAGCAAGACGTGTGTGTGTGTGGGTGTGTGTGTGTGTGTGTGCGTGTGCGTGTGTGTGAAAAGACCTCTGCTTTCAAACCCAAAATGGCTGCCCCTAATCAGTCACTGACACCAAGTGTTAGTGTTTTTTTGACAGTAGCTTGTTTAAATGACCCACTCCCCGCTGGCATTCAAATTACAGGTCGCCACTCATCTGTTGAGGAGTGAAGAAAAAAAAAAAGCCAGGGGGTGGGATGGAGTAGGCAAGGGTGGCATACGCTTCGGGGGAAGGGGGGGTTAAAAAGTATCCAAGCTGCAGTTCCACCATCCTTTTCCTTTTCTGACCTGACACCCCTCAAGTCACCCCTCCTTCCAGCGGCACTGCTACCCCCCCATGCCCAGGCACGCTACATAATGAGGCAGAGACATGTCTTTGAATTCCCACCGGGAGTACCTGCTAAGCACAAAGGCAGTGCTAAGCTATTTTTGGAGGCCTCTTTTAATTTATTTCCCTGATTTGGTGATGATAATAATAATTGTGCTGTAGGTGCCGCATCGAAATTAACTGTCAGCCCTCGGGTGCTATCGGGAAGCGATCGCTCACCAAAAGAGCGGTGCCTTTCCTGCCTCACGCCCTTCCCCTCCCGCTCGCTCCTCGCCCGTCCTCCCAGCCGTCGTGCTGAAAGGCCGCCGAGTCCGTCCTTTCCCGCCTGTGTTGAGCTTATTCAAATCAGGTGTTTGAAAACCAACCTTGTTTGCATTGTAATGTCGCGATGGAGGGTTTACAATTTACTGATACCGGTGCATAATGGGCGCCGGCGCATTGCTGAATTTTAAATGAATTAGATTTTTGCTTGTCTGTATTCTAATCACAGCGTAACATGATAGCTTACAAGAATGTCTTTGAAGCCATTTTTAACTAAATAAATTTGATTTTGAAAGGGTGTGTTTGGCAGATTGGCTCGTGCATATTTTCGCCCTGTTCCAGGTGCCGCCATGGATAAAGTACCTAGTTTATTACGCATAATAGGATGCATGAAATTTTCACGTGTACATGAATTCTATTAGATAGCACGTGGATGTGAGTATAAAGCTACCAGCTGGCCCGTTGCTTGGTGGGTGGTGCCATGCTCCTGCGGGTGGCCGTTTACGGGAATGTAAGATGGAGATCAGTCAGTTTAATACTAAATCAATGTGTCACTTTCAATTTCCATCCACTTTGGATGAGCTGAGCTCTTCTTGTCATGTTCAAATAGATGCAAGTGGCCCACCTGTCAGATGCCTCCATAGGAATCTTTAGCTTGATGAAAAGGTGTCATGATTCCAAAAGAGCAGTTGTGTGTATGTTGGGGGTATGAATATCATTGCATGTAGAGGAACATGTATTATATTTCTTTAGTCCACTGCAGCCTTTTTTGAAATATGGAAATTCATATACAGTAGAACCTTGATTATCTGTGAGGGGTCTGGACCACAGGCGTGACGGATATTCGAATAGACGGATAGCAGAGTTTTGTATTTATCTCAATAGCTTTGCCAATTATTACAGGCCCTGACACTGGAATTCCTTGGCTACATTTTTGAATAAACCATTAATACATGAAATCCAACTGGGTATTCTCAGCAAGCTTAATTGTTCTGCGTTCTCTAACATTACCATCAGTTGTTTCCATTGAACACATTTTTCAGCATCACACTTTATGTTGTTCACTATGGTTTTGCGATACTTGCAGCACATTTTCCTCTTTGTAAACGTTTTATGATTTCCATTTTTCGTGATAATCCCCCACACTACGCGTTTACGTTTCTCAGACACGTATTTCCAATATAACAAAAAAGAAATGCTATGAAACACTGTCAACACAGAGCATACATAACAGACTGCTGAGACTGCAGTCGGGAGTGGCTCCAACAATGTAGGGGTATGGAGGAGAAAGTGTCATTTAACCTTGGTGCTTTTTTGTTGGTATCATCAAACTGGGAATTTCAACATTATATTATTGTTATTGATTTGTGTCACTTAGGATCTTCTCTGTTGGGGGACGTTATTGTCCCTGTTTGCACCTAAACAAATTGTGGAGCCAGGTTGAGGTTGAAAAAGGTCAGCCCTGCCCTAGTCATGACTGCACTTAGCAAGTACTACCCAAAGAAAGGCATTGCTTAGCTTAGGGCGTGTAAATGAAAGACCCGTAATAACATGTGGCATGATTGCATATAGCTTTGAGTTTGCAATGTTACTTGCCTGTAGTGAAATAGATGTGTTGTTTTCTCCTTTGTCTGCTAAATTTAAAAACATTTATGTCCCAAAACACCTTTTTGTTTCTGAGGGTCTGTGGGTATTTTCTCCGCTGAGTGTCTACACCTCTTCATTATGCCAGTTGTAGCGTTACTTGTTAATAACTTTGAAGCAAGATTTAATACAGTAAAAACTATGTAAAACCACTATCAACTGAATCACCTGAACAGCATTGTCATTGACTACTCTACCCTAACAAAAATCATGACACAACTGTACATGAGTTCTACACATTATTTGCATTTAGCTAAATATGCAGCTATATCCCAAAACACACTTTCAACTTTGCATACTTTCTATTTTGAACAAATTTGAAATAAAACAGAAAGTTACTGTTTTCACATGAAAATTGAAGATGCCGCTTGCACTGCAGAAGATGAAACATCCTAGCCAATCACAGCACTGTGATGTGACTGAGGGCGGATTCTGTTGTGGTTGGTCCCTACTCAGCACCGCCATTGCTCTGTGAGAACACACAGTCTATTGCTGTGCTCACGTGTCACCATTGCTATGCTGCATCTTGGTGAGAGTTGGCTTACAGTAAATGACCTTGCACAAGAGCACTCCGTACAGTGGGCAGCTCTCCGTACACTGGGCAGCTCTCCGTACACTGGGTAGATCTCCGTACACTGGGCAGCTCTGTGTTCACATGATCTGTTTGTTGCTCTGTACTATGGTGTAATGTAAATTAAGGTGTACCGTGGCTTGGGGTGATCACAGTCTGGCATCGGTCTCCACAGTGTTGCCAGCTGCCTTGTTTTTTGGTCCAGCTGAGCTTTTAATGACTTGATGGAACTCATTAGGTGGCTTAATTGGAGTGGTTCAGCCCTCTGCCCGCATCCTCTGAAAGAGTTGATTAAACGGGGCCCAGAGGGTACAGCAGAGCCAATCCCCCACCACACACACACACACACACACGCACACCCTATTCCCACCCTTCTTATCACGCTCTGTCAAATTATAATATGTTCCCTATATTTACACTTCTTTTGAACATATATAACGTGTAACAAGTGTAAATATAGGGAACACACAGATAGGAATACTGTAAGGATGAAACCTAAAATAAGTGAGAAGTCTGAAAATGTACTTCATTCATACTTCAACTTGTTGAACATGTTGACTGTTTTCATGTCGCTAACTTTATCGAAGTATACTACACTGTTTAACAACAAAAGCAAAGTTTCTAGGGACAATGGTGGCCCAATTTAGGTACCAAATAATTCATTACACAAACTGTATTCCCCAATGTTTAATTTCTATGGGACATCATGAAAAGGAGCGATCTTTCTACATCATCTTTTTACAGCTCCTCAGTCATAGCCCCAAGACTCCTCTTGAATACCACGAAACCAGGCTTAAAGACCTGTAGATGGGATTGCAGGGAAGGAGTCACAGAAGCATGTGTCAACATGAATGAGCACAAAGATGAAGACTTCTTCCTGTAATTGCGTCACTTCCAAGTTTACTCTGTCGTGAGATCGGTCGGTGTTTTTCAGTCTTTTGCTGATCTTCTGAAGGACAAGATAAATATTGATGAAGGCTGGGTGGCTTCTCTTTCAGAGACTCCCACACCTCCACCCGCTGTCACTGGTGGAGAATGATCAAAGGGACCAGCCCACAAAAAAGTAGTTTTTAAAAATGCAGGAATACAAAACAGAGAGACACGGCTACTTTGTTCTCCTTGTTGTGCTACTGTCCCTCTGTGCGCTTTGGAGACCACAAATCAACGGCAAGTGAAAAATAAATAAAAATACTAAAAAGACTAAGAGACTCGGGACCGGAGTGCTGTGGCTTTAAGGAAGAATATTTTATCTTCTACATCATAATTATCTCCTTAAGGTAGAAATATTAGCATATCCTCCAATCTTATTATCTGGGAAATTGCCTCATTAAGTCAGCTTTTCCCCCCTGTGCCCACCTAGCTCACCATTGTCCATATTTCACCAGGGAGCCCCCAGAGCCGAAGGCACTCCTGATTGGCAAGAGGCATATGCTGTATAACTGCTCTCTTTGGGGGGAAATGGTCTGAGATGGCAGTGTCTCTAAGTGAGGGAGATCATCATTAATTTGATACGCTTCAACAATCCCTTCCTCTCAACGTCGCCGCACACCGAACCCCACCTGGCCAAACCCCCCATCTTCAGTTTCTGTCCTTCAGGTTTTGAGAAGAAGTGGCACCTGTCGTAAATATGCGGTTATTCGATTAGCAGTGAGAACGCTGAGGACCGGTGCTGCTGTTCGCCACCACCAGTCGGGACAGCTCTTCATCCTCCCCGTTCTCCTCACGGGTGACTTGTGTGGGTTCGTGTGAGGCGCTGCTGTGATTCCTGTCACCTCGGGGATCGCCCAGTACATGGGCGTGTGCGTGTTTGTGCACACGTGTGTCTGTGGTCAGGTATGACAATGCTGTTACACGACCCTCTTCCTTCAATACATTATTCAGGGTCTGTAGTCATTTTAGTTCTCTGAGTTGGAAAATCTCGGTGGGAGGGGGGAATCAAGTTCTGTCAAGTACAATTTTAACCTCAAATGCTTTTACAAAAAAAAAAAAATTGTAATTTTTTTGTATGTTTTTAATAGGCAAGATTTCCACAAAAAAAGTCAAGATACAATATGTTCAAAGATAAAATACAACGCTGGCCACAAATAAATTGTGATATTGTTAGGGGATAATGAGCGGCTGTGGAACCACAACATTGTAACGTACAACATGCTCACAAAAAAAAGAAAATGACAAAGTGCAATCGCTGGAATAAGGGCGTACGAAACCATCACATTTAGTCCGGGGCGATAGCCCTTATAATTCACACCTTTCAAAATTGTCTGGATACAGAGTACAGGACAGAGGGCTGGCTTAGGAATGTGTTGAGTCCATGTGGACAAAAATATATTTATAAAAACTCAGGAATGGGGATCTACTCTGGGGCATTACAAAACAATTTTTTCCCCTCTCTACTGCTGAAGCTGTAAGATGGGGGTTGGGGGGAGAAAAAATCTTAAACAATAGTGAAAGTATCCTTCAGAGGGAGCCTGGTCATGTGTGATTTAGTTATTAATTAGAATTATAGTGAGGCTTAATCATTATTGTGCCCCATTCTTCTCCATAAGACCTCAAGCCAATCTAAATTGAGAGTAAGGTTTAATGCTTTTCACAGAGACGTTTAAGGAAAAAAAAAACTGCATTCATTTTCCTCTAAAACTAATTATCTAAAGGGATATAATAATAAGCCTTGCGCTCACTTCCATCACTTTTAGTGCTACCTGAAATGGTCTCTACAATTACAATATTCATTTAAAAAAAGACATATCTCATCTGTTAGTGTTTTATAGACAAGTGCATAATCTGAAAACAGCTAAAAATTATTACCATTGTGCCTGCCACAGTATGCTGTTCCACTTGAATGTTCTTTTTTTTAATGTAAATAACACCAGATGTTCGAAATGACAGCTATATTGTTATCCAGATTTTACTGAAGGTGTACACACTCTCACTTGCCCCAGATGGATCGTCTCCTAAGTAAATGACCCACAGAGTTAATGAAGCGCCACATGCTAATAGCAAGTGCTGACGCTCAAACTGGGGAATACGCAGTCCTGTTGTTGGCAGCCCTGCTGCATGATGGGAAAATTTTTAACTTTTTTTTTCCTCCCTCAGTCTCTGGCACATAATTACAATGGATCTCAGAAAAGCCAGCGTGCTCAGCTAATTGAACCTAATTCGTATTGTTTATTTAGTGTTTGTCTTAGCCAGGGTAGCCACGTTTTGTGCCCACTGTGAGTTACGTGTGTCAGCATATCTGTGTCCGCGTGTTTGTGTCTATGCACACGTGCATGTGTGCCTGTTCGTTCATGTGTGCATGTGTGAAGAAAGTCAGTTGAGTTCTAATATGCTTAACAGCCAATTTACAAAGGTCAGGTCCTATGGATCAAACTGTTCTGTAAATTGCACCTTCAAACTCATAAATGAGAAACAATCAGCCCAGTAAAGGTCACGGTGCCAGCACTGTGGATTATAATAATAAAGTAAGCCTCTTGCCCTCTGACTAATTTACTCTCACAGAAATCACATATGCTGGGAGAGCAGTATCTCCTTTGTCTCCATGTGTGACCCTTAATACACTATCAGTATAGCGTTTTTGTGTTATAGGGAGTTATTATTTCCAATCAAATAATCAGCACGCCAAGATAAATATTATCTATTGATTCATTATGATAACTTTTGCAATGAGGAAATGGTGTAGAAGAGGAATGCAGACCTGCTGACCTTATGAAATGTTTTCTTTTAAAAACTATTCTCCTTAAGTCCCTGATTTTATTTTTTAAATGTTATTTAAAAAAATAGTCCTAAAATATATGATTTATTATACTTTACTATATATGTTAAATTATATCTAATTTCTTTCATTTGTGATATTGTACAATTAATAAATGGTCTTTCCATCATGCCTTTATTTTGTTAAACAGCCACTGACTGCTTAATGGTGGCTGGGACCTGAAGCTGACCTATACTGTTCTGTATAAGATATTAGCAAGGGTGCACCATAGGAGAGTCCAAGCAGGACACCATGGTGTGTAGAGTTAACATCTCAGAGCTCGTCGCTGAACTGTGGAAACTGAGAGGCCTGAAACTCGTGAGCACAAGGACGCTCAAGCGCTTTCTGGATTTTTCTCACTCTGGCTTGCTGAGCGACTAATTAAATGGAAAGGTGTGCTGGTGTGCTGATTTTATTTTTTAACAAACTAGAAAAAAAGTCCATTTCTGTATATGTATTGAAAAACTGGCTATTCAGTAAGGGCCATAGTGTCACTCGGTATAGAATGCCATTGCACCACAGAGAAATGAAAATAAGGGTAAATTTTTACTTTGCTTTTTAAAATTGACCAAAGTTTTCAAAAATGATTTAAAAAACCTAAAAGGTAAAATGTGCTTCTTTTTTCTTTTAGCTGCGAACTCTCTCTAACACTTTGAGCTTCTCTGCTAAGAATCTCCCCTCCCTGACATTCTGGTTTAATTTCATAATTGACTATTTAGTGGGGAAATGAATGGATTAGCAGGCTAATGGAAAAATCGACATTGGTGGAGTAAAATATATGTCTGACTTTCTCATGTTTGTGCAGGGGGAGGCTTGTGAGAGGTGTTAGAACGTGTCCCGATCAACAGGGCCAGCAACATTGCAAAGGACATCACAAAGATTTGGAAGCAGGTCCTCTGATCATTTTGGTCTGTGACTCATTCTTCTGCAACAAGGTTTGTCATCCTTGTGACTAGAAGAACACACCTTGAATGGATCAAACAGCTTCCAAACAACAGGTTTCTTCACATACCAAAAACAGCTGTGTTATCACTCGTGTCTGCGTCCTCAGAATTTATTTAACCAATGTCCACTTTGTGTCAAACTCAGACCATATGCGCATTCTGCAACATTAATTATGCATGCAAATCAGGTAGCAGGCAGCAAGCAGGTCTAAGTTATAGATTACAGGCACCATAGGTCATACTGAGGAGGCTGCTAAGTACAGAGTCGTTACATGAAAAAGGATTGTTTACAATGTCTCAGCATTACCACTATCACACAAAGAGTGAACAATAGATAATGGGAGAACTATAGCATATTTGTGTGTTGAATTCCCATCTGTCTTAGCGAGCATTTTGCACATGGAAATGCATTGTCACTCAACACTGCCACTGTCCCACCACTAGGGTGCAGTATTGAGTCATGCTGCAAAGCACCACGCTCCGATCTGCAAGGTAGTGACTCCTTAGAAAAATCTTGCATTCCCCTCACCAAGCACAGACAATCCTGGCAATCGTCCAGTCACTTGACGAAGCTGGATTAATTACACTTTTTCAATTAATGCTGTTATAACGAGCAGTTGTGTGTTCTCGCGATAAGCGGGTGTAATCTGCCAGGTGATGGGAAGATAGCGCTATAGTGATGAAACATGATTCCATGTGTGACAGTCAGAGGGGCAGGGCTTGCTGAACTATGCTCACATGATGCTCTGCCTTCAAATACAAAAGGGATATTTACACACATATTTGCAGAAACAGACTAACATACACACACACACACACACAGCCCCATGACTCCTAGAATATTACTGACCATTGTGCTGTTCCAAGACACCGTGTCACTCTCAACATTGCTTTCAAAAGAGCTTAGTGAAAAGAACAAGTCTGAAGGCAACAATACAGTCACATGCTGGAAAAAGTCAAGGCCAATGTTAGGGCAGTTCTTTGAAACTGACTTAAGCGTGTTTTTGGCTGCTTTCACTAACTTGCATAGGAAATTAGTCATCTGTGACTAACAACACTGTGCAGTTAGGGCACTGCAACCCTTCACACATAAAGGGATATAAAGGTATGCAGACAGACGCCTTTCTGTCACACTGTCCTCTTCCACATTTGCTTCCTTCCCTGGGATGGCGTCATTTTTGAAACTCTTCCAGGTCTTTAATTACAAAAAGAATGGCATCTCAAGAATTGTGACATACCAGATCCTATGACATAAAAAGAGTCATTGTTTGAGAGAATAAGGAAGAGTCATAAAATATGTCTTCTGACCCTGCTTATTATTCTTGAGAACAAAAAGATGACTTAATTTTTTTTTTTTTTCTGAAGCTTAAAATAAATCTGATGAAAATATCTGCTTCAGCTTGTGCTCAGGAGGCAGATTGGGAAGGGAAAAAAAATCATTTTAATTCAAAGAATGCTTTACATGATTTTTATTCTCAGTTTAGCTAATCAGAGCAAATCATTCTATCGAAGATACTTTTTGAGATAATAAGAATTAAAAGTGTGTTAAATTAAAATGCGCTCCATTCATGTACTGTAACACCATCATCTCAGATGAATAAAATATTGGGACTAAAGATAGGTTTCCTGTTCTTTTTTTTCCCCCTTTTTTCCAATAATATGCTTTAGGGCTGTAGTCGTCTCCCTACTGCTTTGCATGGCCTGTGATTATAGAACTGAATTTAACTTTTCCATTAAAGCGTTAAAAATTTGAATAAAAAGTCTAACGCATTTTTTAATTAAAAAGGATCCTAATAATCCACATCATATTATACTGTGCAGATTCATCGGTCAATTTAATAACACAGAGCCTTTTGGATCTTAATATCTACGGAAACAGGTTTCCTTCATAACTGAGGGGCTTTGTTAATTACAGACAGGGCCTAATGATTTTGAATATTCAGTGGCTTTCGATGTTTTGATAAATGGGTTTCCACTAAGATTTATTCCTAATTATCTCATTTGTCTTTCTCCATTACTTTTTATAGCTTAAATTTATGAAGTCATTAAGACGTTAGTGGCTCTGATAATGATTAGGAGAAGGAATTGTATGAAAGTGAATTATGTTAAAATGATTATGGCTAAAGGAGTCTTTAAATGAAGCCAGTGAGGAAGTTGTGTGGGCTTTGTTTAAAGGTGCAGGGTGCTGTTCAGTCATGCGCCCCCCAGCCGTCGAGCGAGCGGAAATAACTGTGATTAAAACATCTTTGTCACCCTCTTCTTCTCTTTTTATTCAACTCCCCCCCCCCCCCCAAACTACCCTCTCTCTTTCCGTGCATATTCATCTCCAGTGCTGACGGTTGCAACGTTCTCCTTGGACTGAGGCGAAAGCTCTTTCTGGAGGAGTCTATTTTTAAATGCTTTTGTGCCGGGAGTTTTGTTTCATTTCAGCTACCTTTTGAAGATATAATGAAACACATAAATACAGACCATTACATCTGCTCTTTCGGTTTGTGCCTGATTTTTACTGGATGAGAGCTCCCAGCACACCTAACAGGTAAAGCTGCGAAGTGTAAGCGTGTGCACTTTCTCAGACATGCATTTTTACCTAATTACACAAAACCCGCTGTTACATTCTAGCCTTTCTCTCCCTTCCAAATTCACCAAACTTTTAAAAATGCATTCATTTCTTCCCTTTATCATTAATTTTATTGTACCATAACAATATTTTTCAAATCGAACAATTCACATGACTAATAGCTTGAACTACAAAAAAGTGGAACTTTGTGGAACCCCTACAAATCACCTCAAAGACAGCTTACAGAATATCCCTCAAAAAGGCCTTAGGTGTGTTCCACACAGCTGTCAGGAAAAGTGCACAGCTGCCTGCCATTGGATCCAAAGACACAAAGAATGCAGTGCAGGACACCGTCCGCATGTTCTATTCTGTTCTGTCTGCAGGGCAACTTACTGTGTGCCACCTCAAATGGAATACGTACGATTGTTACTTATGTCTCGTGCTGTGTAGTCAGAGCACACGGCTATCTGCTCAAATGGAGAACCCCTTGGGCAGCATCACTGAATGCTGACCTGTGATGTCAATCTGAACAAGAAAGTACTTGGGGACAGTCTCTGCTGCACACTCTGCTCTCTGCCCCCCTGCTGTGGTAGGTAGTGCAGACCGTTGGAACTGGATGATCGTCGTGGGCAACAACTGACAACTTTGGCGATGGTGATGATTTAAAACTAAGTGCAGTCATATCTTAATTTGGGAGCTGAGGCAGGGTCCACAGGTATTTCTTTTGTGCTGGAATACCCGAAATGATTCAGCAGTGTTGATTGACGGTAGGCTTGTTCCTCCAGAGTGTGTGAGGTCGTGCACGAGTATGTGTGTGCTTGTGTGTGTGTGTGTGTGTGTGTGTGTGTGTGTGTGTGTGTGTGTGGAAAAGAGGGAGGAGAAAAAAAGCAAGTGAAGGACTATTTTGGGTAGAAGGCTGTTAACTAGCAGTTCTCTGCTAGCCTCAGACTCATACACACCTGCCATTGTGTTATGGGAAGCCTGCCTTGTGAAAAGTTTCACACAGCCTGACACTGGCATTTGACAGACAGGGCATGGTGCTCTGGTGCTGTCATATGAAGCAGATGTCGGTCCCCTCTGTGACCAAGGCCAAAACACTGAAATGAGACAGATGGTATAACACCTGCAGAGAGCTGTCTAGAGACAGCCAGAAGAGGGCGCTCTGTCTCCCTCACTCACTAGCTGGGTAATACTTGTGCACTGGAAGTGCAGTACTTGTCACTGGAACTGCACTCTGAAAGCAAGGCTGTTCTGTCATTAGTCTGTTCTCTTTCTCAACATGTTGCATTTCTTTGGCAAGAAACAGATCTTAAAAAGCTGAGCACTTGTTAATTAATCAAAATTATTTAATCAATCCTAGGATAAAGACCATCTTCATAAACTGGTGTTATTTGTTGAAAATTTCATGCAGCTCGCTAGGAGTCATGTGAAGAATACAGACGTATCCGATTGTACAATACTGCGGGTTCTCTTATCCCGTGCAATACTACTTGTGACCAGTAGGGGTCTATACTGGACCACAAGGTGTGTGGATTAACTCAGAGCTCAGTCTTTCCTCACATTTAAAATGCAGAAGAAAAGACATCATTGAATTCTCCAGTGTTGTCCTCATATTTATATTATTGAGTTTTAACTGTACTTAATAATTTTGGCATTCTTACAAAGAGAAATGGAGATGA
>JABJVR010000103.1:2512282-2545993 GCA_025773905.1 Chitala chitala
ACCTAATATTGAGTAGGTCCCCTTTTGCCGCCCAAACAGCCCTGACTCATCGAGGCATGGACTCCACTAGACCTCTGAAGGTATGCTGTGGTATCTGGCATCAAGCCGTCAGTAGCAGATCCTTTAAGACCTGTAAATTGCAAGGTGGGGATCAAACTTGTTTTTCCAGCACATTCCACAGATTCTTGATTGGACTGAGATCTGGACAATTCGGAGGCCAAATCAACACCTTGAATTTGTTGTGTTCCTCAAATCATTCTTGAACCATGTTTGCAGTGTGGCAGGGCACATTATCCTAGTGAAAGAGGCCACTGCCATCAGGGTATACTGTTTCCATGAAGGGATCTACTCTGTCAGTGACAAAGTTTAGGAAGGTGGTATGTGTGAAAGTAACATCCACTTGAATGGCAGGACCCAAGGTTTCCTAGCAGAACATTACTCAAAACATCACACTGCCTCTGCTGGTTAGCCTTTGTCCCATAGTGCATCCTGGTGCCATGTTTTTTCCAGGTAAGTGATGCACATAAACTATATACATATAGTTTAATTACTATTAGGGCTGAACTGAGTCACAAAATTGATCCAGGTGGCCCACCACTATAATCCAGAATAGGTCCATATTATAATAACACATTGTATCAGCCCCAAAGTGCATTATACCACTGGGCAAATGCCTGGTATGCCAGACTACCAATTCAGTCCTGAATTGGTTCCACCACTCTGGCATTTGACAGAATGTCCTGATTACCAGTCTTAATATTGGTTAATATTGTAGGTGAGACACAGCTAATTGCTGACTATTGTATTTCTGTAACTGGATATACAGCATATTGTAGAGACCGCTGCATGTGGCAGCGGATCAGATGCATTGACGGTAATGTCACTTCCAGGGTCAGGACAGTTTGATTGGCTCTCAGAGTCTTTGGCTCAGATGGTTAATTCTCTTGTCTGGTGTGCTGCATGGGAAGTGACAACCATGGTTTGAAACCCACAGGCTCCCTCAGGCTGTTAATATATACACAGACGTGTAAGTATATAAATAAATATATAGTGATCATATGATTTAACCACAGTCATGAATAGTATATATTAAAACATACACAACGTTTGAGACACTTTCTTTTCTGGTGACATACCTCACAAGTGGGTTAAAAATAACAAAACAATCCATGTGTTTTCACAAATTTAAACTGAATAAAGAAGTCCACAAATTTCACCCGATATGACAGTGTCTGGATGGTTCCTGTTAAGAGGACCCCATTCCCCATCCATAACACAGCCCAATACAGAACAGTCCCCTAGGCTGATCAAAAATGTAAATTACACTACTTATCATTTATGATAACTAAATTACTGTCATTGAATAAGCAGATGGACAAATAATCACTTTTATTAACTAAACACAAGTAATTGAAAAGTAAATGAGTCCACTGCACTTTCTCTTTTTATACCATCATACCCCACAAGTGTCTGTTCAATTTAAAACTGAAATTTTAAATATACATAAAATAATTATAAGTTGTTTAAAAGTGGTAAATAACAACTGCTTCCTTTAAAATTGGGTTCAGCTTATAGTGCAACAATTTTTCCATTATCCACGATTTTTGCAATGCGAAACAGGGTGCAGTAGAAAAAAATGAAGATAGCTGGTCATTGTATCATTCCATTGACCTTTGCATTAATAAAACAAAACGCTTTATCCTTCGTTTATCACCTTTCATTTTTGAAGAAAAGGAAAGCTGAAATTTTGCAAGCCAAAGGCAAGTCTCATTTCATGTCAGGCGTATTAATTTATGATTTTCATCACAGCTGGTGACCCCTTCACCTCGATTATAATGCAGACTTTGTAATTTCATAGTTAATATTCAATAGCTACTTGTCCTCCATTCCTGAAGAGTAGCCAGTGTGAAAATTTCTAAAGAGGGGTAGAGACATGCTAGGGGAGAATAAGGGGGACGAATAATGATAAAAAAAACCATATAAGACCTTTTTTCAGACAGCTGCAGACGTGGACACTAGCGTCAATTTAAAGGCAAACCTCTGTATTGTTACAAAGGGCAGTGCTCTGCATGAGTGCTTCTACCATTTAGTGGGGACACAAATGAAATGTTAACCAGTCACGGATTCCACGAAGTGGGCGTGGCTTGCACCTTGTCTGGGAAGGAGTTGCACTTTTTCAGAGCTCTGTAATTAGAATCTTCTGTCAGTGTGAGAGCGGAAAAGTGGTCTGACAGAGGGCTGTTGAGAAAAGCCTCTCTTGCTTGCTTTTTGCAATCACGCACATGCTACGATGTTGGCCCCGGATAGCATTCCTCTTCAACGACTTTGGCAGATCGTTTAAAAAGTATAAAATCACACCATTCGAACCAAAATATTTTTTTTCCCCTCTTGTTTTCTGGGCCGTGAGCAGATCAGGATGGGACTTTTGGTTCACTTTCTTCCCTATGGTACTGCATCAAGCAAGGCCTTTAGCCATGGGGATTTTTCTTTTAAATGTACATTTTAGCATTTTTCTTCAACTATTGCACCAGGGAACTATTTTGTACCACAGTCTTGAGGCCTTTGAGGACATTTGTGAAATGTGGTCTGTGTGGAGCCAAAGGACAGAAGAGCCCATTGTTTCTATTGGCTCTTGTGTCATTGCCAAACTAAAGCTGGCGTTTTACCATAAACTCCATAAAATCCATTTGTTGTTGTCAGCAGTCCTGAAAACTCTAATTTTATGTAATTTTATGCTGTTGGATACAACAGAGTAGAAGCTTGTACAACAAACCACTTTTATTCCCATTCAGAGACAGAAGGTAAGCAGGTGCAAGAGTCATGCCAGTGCAGGTCAGCTTTGGGTGAAAATGAGCATCTTGTCCTTTGTTCGTTCACAGAGAGTGAAGTTATGAAATAATTCAGACTGGGAGATTCAGGTCCTGGCACTGTGAGTCATTCTTGGATTTGGTACATTTAACAGTCATTACAATACAGTGTTTACCTGACCGGTTGTGCCTTCATATGGTACATCGATAAAGGAGACAACAAGAAATATGGTAAAACCACACCAAACGTTTCCAATTTTCTGGGCAAATGCTGGAAACAAAATTACAAGTTCTTTCAAAAGCACATCGTATTTATGCTGGCCAAAACTGTCAGAGAAAAACATTCACAATAAGAAGGCATATTGTGACCCCCGTGCACTTCAAAGAATCTTTTACAACCTGACATTTATATACATGTAAGATGAGTGTAAATCAGATTCTACCTTAGTCATTCAGAAGTGACACGTTCAACAAAGGGATTTTTGAACTGCAGTTTTATTCCAGAAAATGTAAAATTGCTTCATAGTATTCATGGTCTGGTATGCTTACTGTTGACCTTAAATGTTAACAGGAGATGACAATAATATTGTATTCCATATTCAAGCTTCGAAGCCCATTTAAAGAGTCTGAAATGACAATAAGACACTAGTTCACGTTAGCAAGACTGCACGGAAAACTAAGTTCAGAACAGCATTAGAATTTGATCTCTGACTCATTCTATTTCATACATTTCATGAAAAAAAGAATGTTGAAAGAAAGCCAAAGGCCTTATGACACTGAACTTCAGTAATTACTACAGTACAGGATCAGTGCAGGTCACTGTTACAGCTTTACCAGCTGTTCATTGTTTGCAAGAGAATTTCACCACAAAATGTTCGGCTCTAACACTCGCTAAGTCAAAGCAGAAAGAACGCTCTCTCCAACAACGCAAATGCAATTATCGTAATTCCATTTTTGTTGAGATTTGTCTTCAGTGTAAAACTTGATTTTTCATTGTTTTTGTGTCTGAGAAATGATACATACATTATCAGTAATATTTAACTTTGTTGCAATACCTGCCCATAAGGCCTATTGACTTGTTCCTCGAAATACTTTGTTTTCACAGAATCATCTATTTTGTGCTTCTTGGTCAATATTTGTAGCAAGGTTATATACAGATGTTATCATAAAGAATGATACTGAAAATCCAACAGTCTAATACACTAAACATTCAGTCTGAAGGGACAAGAACTGCTCATGTCCTTCAACTTTGGCAGGTGCGTATGTGCCCACACAGTTTGGCAAACAATTAGATATTATATCCTAGACCTTGAAGCTTGAAATAAACATTCCCACTCACCCATTTGTCCAACATTAATCAATAAACCACATTCAGCATCATGGTATATAGCAGAACTCATAACAGGATATAAAGAGCCTTAAACTGAAGATCTCTGCTTTCACATGTTTAAGAATCAGGCACCATAAAACATGTTACATTATGTTTTGTTACATATACACATCAGTATTATTGTAATCTGTCCCAAGTTAACCCTGTTTCACACTGAATACTGCAATTCTGACCACCATTAATTTAGTGAACACCTGAAGCTCAGCTGAACTTTGGAGGCAGGTAGAGAGTTGCAGCAGACATCCTCGATTCCGTTTTTACATAACTCGTTTCCTAATTTTGTTGACTAGTTAAATGACCTTGAGCAAACTACTTTACTACATAAATTTATTTACTTTTTGGTTACAGTTCTTTCTTTTAAAACTTATGTAAATAATGAAACCCTGTTACATGAAGTATTATACAATTTAAATTTCCTTGGTGACATCGCAATATATCAAAAATGCAGCGCAGTTCACTGTCACCAAGTAACGTAAATTTTGGCTGAACTCAACCAGAACTTGGTACACAACTATCCAAACAGTCAAGCTTTTCTTGTTTGAACTTTAATAACATAACAGTAAACCAGTCACTTGCTGCACAGTGATAGATCAAGTACAAAGCTTCAAATGAAAGGTATTCTCCAGTCCCTAGAGGAACGGCAGTTCTGATTGGCCAAAACCTTTTGTGGCCACTCCCCCTTATCCATGCCACTGGTGCTCTGCATCTTGAAGGGTGCATCAGGAGGAAAAGCAGAGGCCACAGCACTCCATGCATATCTCCAGGCAGTCAGCAGACTCGCAGCAGGCGTCAATGATGCCACAGTCCATGTCGCAGGGCAGATCACAGTCTCCGCACTCCTCTGAACCGCAGCAGCAGCAGAAGCAGGACTCGTCAGAGGAACAGGAGCCGCAGGTGGCGCAGTCCAGCACGATGTTGCATAGAGTTAGAAACTCGCAGAACAAGCAGGCCAAGATGCAGTGCACGCAGCAATCTGGGAGGGAGAGGGGGTAAGAATGTACAATACTGCAATTAAAATGAGACTGAGGCTTGTGTACATATGTACAAAGACACACACTCCCATACACACCCACACACACAGAAAAGATGCCCACCATCCTGGGCTTTGGCAGGAATCTGGGAGCTGGCTGACTTGGAGCTGCCCTTGCTCCTCTTGCTGCCCTGGCTTGTGAGGGAGGGGTTGGACTGCAGTTTTCTGGGGGGGCCCTTCTGTGGTACAGCCCTCTGGAGGGAACTTTGTGCCAGGCGATCTCGGGCACCTCCGTTCTTCACCCCGTTCTGCTCTGTGGGCGGCAGCGGCGTACCGTTTTGCTTTTTGCAGTCAGTGTCTGGTGAGCCATTCACTGCTGTGTGCAGGGGTGGTGATCTGATCTGGGGCTGACCTGTCAATGTCAGTTAAGAAGCAAGGTTTATGTGAAAAAGATGGCTGAGGCAAGGTGCAGACAGAGTAATGCAGGGTCCCAACAGAAACTTAGTGATTTTTTTGTGTTTTATTCTCATTTACATAATTACACAGTTTATTATGTAATAAATGGTTAAAATGGAGGTGGGAAGTAATTTACAAGGCTGTTCAAATCCTTGTTGCAATACCTTCATATAGATATACCCTATAAGAAACTCATATTCCAAAGTAATGGCAAGAAATGAATTAGGTCAAGGTCAACACACTGGTCGGAGAGGAGGAAGCAAGCCCATTTTTCATGTGTTTATGACGGTGATATCTGGGCTCACCTCACTGTAAAAACAAAGGACAGGCACATTTTTGGGAATGCAGTGCCTCTGATGGAGCTGTATTTACCATGGCAACACCCTTTGGAGACCCAGGTGGGCTGTTACAGAACAATGTGGTGCTGCTCACACCAGCAAACTTCATGCTGACACCCTGCTGGTCTCTTCCTCCGGTTCACTTCAATGCACTCCCTCTACCCTTCCTCGCCTGGCACACACCTTTCGCCTGCCTTCCACACTGAATGCCACGTAGCCCACCAGCAGATGCAGACAGTCTGAGGAGTCCTCTGATTTGCCACAGAGCTACCAGGAATGCTAGCTAAGGCACACACAAGCAGTAAAGAGAACATGCAGATGTGGAAACGGTTTAGAATATCAGACTGCTGGAGCCTTTCACTCAACATAAAACAAATAAACAATCCCAACAAAGAAACCAACGAGCAAAAGCAGCACAATCTTGCCTAGGGAGTGGGGGCAATCCAGGGCTTCCAAATACCTTCTGGGTGACTTTAATGAAGGGCTTGTTTGTTTACATTGAAACTTCAATTGAGGAATCTCTTGACTCAAATACCAAGGCAATCGTGTGCACTAAAAGGCTGCTGTTTCAAGTTTGTTAAAAAGCTGGAGGCATATTGTGTAGCTTGGGGAGGTCACTTCAAGTCCCACAGACATTGCCTGCTCAAAAAACTGTTTATGTTGAATCCTATGATGATATGAAACAATGAAATAGAACCTACAATAAAGTACCTTTGTGTGTTTCTACAATAAAGACAGTGACTGAAACCAACAGGCTTTAATTAGTAACATGTTTACTGGTATCAGGCTCATCTCAAACAATAATTTCAAATGCTTTGGCGCATTAGTAATATATACGTTTAGCAAATATGGTCCAAACATTCAATCTGCCCTGGATGTACATATCCTCTGCCACACAGCCGTGTTATACAGCCATCTTCCTCTGCCACACAGCCGTGTTATACAGCCATCTTCCTATGCCACACAGCCGTGTTATACAGCCATCTTCCTCTGCCACACAGCCGTGTTATACAGCCATCTTCCTCTGCCACACAGCCGTGTTATACAGCCATCTTCCTCTGCCACACAGCCATGTTATACAGCCATCTTCCTGATGTTGCTGTGGTGAATCTTGAAACAATTAAATATTTGCGTAGAGCAATGGATGCATTTAGTTATGTTAACCACTCAGATTATGCGGATGCGCTTGGGCAACTGTGAGTTTGCCTTGGACTTGAGCGAGTGTCGCTCATTTTACAGGTAGATGGAATATAAGAGGTGGGGCCTTATTGGATTATTTCGTAGTCATTTAATTTTTTAATTGCTAACCCAGGTGTCAACGTTAAAAAACAAAAGTGGACCTTCTGCTTTGTGTGACTTTCTCAGGTGTTCCGCTCCACATCAGCGTGGAAAACCACAGATGCAAGGGTTTCTCCCACATGTAAATTATAAATGACTGCAAAGTTCTAGATGCTCTCCTCTTTACATATACTGTATTGCTAGCCTTTCAGTTAGCAGACATGCTACAGTATCTAGTTACTGTAAACACAGCCAGACAGGACTTCATTTTAATCTCACTTGCAAATGAGAATTTACTCCTTCAAACTGTACTCTTTCTTCTTAGCTAAGGTGATGAACTTGCAGACATAGTTTTCTTCCTGCTTTTTAACAGTAACTATTTAAAAATGGATTATAAGTTACTTAAAGCACAAATGAAACAATACAAGGCTTATAAAACGTATGTTAGCACAGACTTGGTGACTAGTTCCTGACTCTCTGCTTACTTCCTGCACACTCGGTGAAATCACTCAGAGTGAATGAGATTCTTTCTCCCAACCGTATTTGCCATGTCAAAGCAAGACGTTTAGCAAACAGACCCCAAACCACAGGAATTTTGCAGAAAACAACCTGAGAACATGATTCGGTTCGTTTTTTCCCCTAAATCGCTGAAACCATTTATTGACACAGTATTAGCCATCACCTTCCCCTTGATTTACCTTGTGCCACACCTATAGACACATACAGAAATATATTTCATTTCTAAATGCACATTTCATATTTTACTTTTTCATGTACCATACATGTCTTTTCACACATTTTTTTGTTTTGTTAAGGTATAAATGTATTTAAAAAGAAAGAATCATTGCCTTCTTCATAATAGCAGTGAAATTTCTCTATGAATCATATCAGCATGGGTATCATGAGAATTCTGAATTCATGAATATGCTATGTCCATGTCCCGACTAGAAGAAAACCCAGAATTTCTTTGGTCCATTAAAACAAGCTGTTGAGGGAAAGACCTTAAAATCCAACAGAACTTGCTGAAAAGAATGTCTCGCGTGCCAGGAATTATCAAAGAAAAATGCTGATAACCCTGTTGAAACTTTAATGCTGTTGTTCTCAGCAGCTATTCTGCAACTGCAGCATCAAGCACAGCCTAAATTTGGCTGAAAAAACCACAGCCATGTAAAACTGCTGAACCATACGCATTGTAACCAGGGGATAACGCGTAAGGGAAAACAGAAAAGACAAGGTTGTTTATTAGGATCTACTTCAAATTCTCTGAACAGATGAATTTACATATGCTGCTGACTAAGTTACAGAGAGACAATAAACACCTTTGCGTTATGCTTCTATACTGTTTTTTTTTTCAGTGTCAACATGTAGCTAAATCAGAGTCTCAGCCATGGTTCATAATCGCACTTGTGTTCCTGAGCCGGAGAAGCTGGCCTTAGTCTGAGTGCTCTTCTACCACGGGAGCTGCGTGACGCTAATTTCAGCGGAGGCACGACATGAGCACCGTGCGCCAAGCGAAACAAAGGCATACACGGAGACACTCAAACAGAAATTGTGCAAGGTTTTATTTGGTTATCATCTGTGACATCGTCGCTGTGCCATCCCAAATATTTTCACAAGCATATTCAGACCTAATAAAGAAAATGAACTCCAGAAAAATATTGCCCAATTCCATTGAAAGATCACAAGCAGCTGTGTGCAGTCAAAAAAATTAACTTTTTCATACACACACAGTGAGACTAAATACACCTGAAACATCACTGGCTACCAAACAGATAATAGCTAGAATTATTATTTTTGGACTGGGGCTGTGATCACAAAACATCCACTCAACTGCGTCTGCTTATAACCGTTTTCTTCTCAGTATTTTCACGCAGGCCACAACAGATGTTTCACGTTATCTGAAAAGTAATAGGGAAGAGCTTGAAAATTATTACCACTCTGGAATGACATCACTTGTCAGAGAGTGCCAGTCATTATGTCTCTCTTCTGGTTATTTCCTTCACGTTCTTAAAAAGTGGAACGGGGCGTCATTCTGAGGAGGGTAAAAGGATGAAGGACGTTAAGGGCCTGAGCGAGAGGAGTGCCCTGAAAAATCACTGCCATCCTTGACTTCTCTGTAAATCACCAGCGCTACCCATAATTCTGCGCTGCATGCTCCATGTATATATCCCAGAAGGTTTGCGTGATTTAGTTTGGCAATCCTTTTTCCACAAAAAGCATTATATTTCATATTTATGGCCTCTTTGTCATCCTCGGCCGGGAGGCGAGCAACGGAGAGAACAAAAAAAGAGTGTTTTGTTCTTGCCGCTGCGAGAAGAAGTCAAATGTCAAAAGGTGAGCATCAGCCTGCCACTGCCACTGTTGATCCTCATCAGCACAGAAGGTGAGAGTGGTAACAGCGACCTTCTGGAATAATCCGTCCCCTTCGTTGTCATCCTGTGCTTATTGCCTTGCACTGACACAGCGCATCGTTCTCAAACCGAAATGTGGACATTGAGCAAGCAATAGTTCTGTCCTCCTCTTAACAATCTCCATATTTTAACTTAGCACATTTGAGTTCGTTACATGTATGAATCTCGGTCTTAAACAATTGTTGCCAAGGCAGCAATAATGCAAATCACCTTCCCTCAATCATTAAAGTAGCCAATGAAACGATCTCGTCCTACATCACATAATCAGCCATCCCACGAGCGGTATCTGCATGCAGAGAGAACTTCCGGACATCTCCTTTGTCACACCTCACGGGACTATTTATAGTAAAGCTCTGTGTACTTGTTTTAACGACACAACCACAGTATTGTGACCAAGGGGTAAATTTAGCTCGAGCTCCCGTGCCCTTTCACACACCTACAGAGAGATGACACACATGCACGTGCATGCACACACACAAATATGACCTACAAGCATTTGCTTCACAGCACCGAAGTCCTGAGATAATGGGTCAAATGCAGCCAATTCCATAAAAAGCACAGACTTCGGTGAGTGAAACAGCCCATAAAATATGGCTTCAGCTTTTTCATTTTGGAAAGAAAAAACTTCCAATTAGAAAGTCACAATTATGGCTGTATCCTCTAATAAGAAACAGTTTTACAGAAACCACACACTCACTCCACTGACTTATTTTTTTCTTTTTTTGTTTTTGTATAACATTTGTCACACACTACAGTCCGCTCTGGAGTTCCTGACAATGGCTGAGGAGTCTGCTAAGGGAACGTAACAACACTTCCCTTTGTCTCACACTGACAGGAACAAGAAAAAGCTGACAAAATCTTAGCAAATCTCAGATTAAAAAAATTATAAAAGAAACTAGAAGCTCTTGTGCTCCCTGAATACAAGGCATACGTAAATGTCAAAATGTAAAATTAGTTCATTATGCAAAACCACATTAGAGGAAGCCACAAGTCAATTTAAACTATGAAGGACTAAAAGGTGTCAAAATATTTTATGAGCTACGACGGAGTGCCTAGTGTTCATTCTTTAAGTCTCTATTCTCCTTCCAGATGAGAGAAGAATTTTCTTCCCAGGGAATTTGCATGAGGGCAGTAAACAAGTGGGTGGAGGCCTTGCGGGTCGCCAGGGCGTCTGGCACGCAGTCATGACCGTCTCTGTGCTCACGGCGGGGGCCACGCAGCTCCTGGCTCTGCAGAATGGGGTCATTGTCCCTGACGGGGAGGCAGCCCAGCCCAGCCCAGCTCCTGTGGCTGCCTGTCCGCTGCCTGTCCTGCCAACCAAGCAGTCCTGTGAACACCCCCCCCTTCTTAGTTCACACCTGTAACACAAAGGTATACTTTTCTCTTCTCCTTTTTTACTCACATAAGCAGCTAACCAGTTCTTCACCTGCTACTCCTGCTCTTGATGTCACAACTAGATTTCGACTCTTAATTTACTTAACCTAGAGCATGAGGAGCAGCTTTCTGTTCAATTTCGGACACACACCTGAAAACACACAATCTAATGTGGGGGGGGTGTTATTACATTTTTCCTTCTCCCAAAGCCTTGTTTACAGCTGAAAGTCTCTGGGACCGTGCATATATAAAGGCACAATGAATCACCCCCAGGTACTTAAAAATAAACAAATAAAGGGCAAAGTGGCCACTTGCGTGAAGCAGGCTGGCCACAGGCGGATGGGGTGGGGGGGGGACAGTGGCGCAAGTCACGCCAAAACTCTGTGTGCTGCCCCACTGCAGAGGAAAGGGGTGTTCCTGAGGACTGAATCACAAACTGCTAAAATGCTCATCTCTGCCCCTGCCGGTCCCTTCAGACACGTGCCCTGAAACCACCCCCAGATGCAAAATCACCTCCTAGCCTCCTGACCCGCTGGGCACAAAGAAAAGTGGGTCAGAAGGCCCTAAGCAGGCATACGGTACACAGAAATAGCTAAATAAACATGCCACCCCCAACAGAATGCCGTATAATAAAACGCACATGTCCTTACAGACCTAAAAACATTTTGGCAGCGGTGATTAGTTTATTTATGTATACTATACCGAGACCATATGCTTACCTAATTAAAATGATGGGTTTGAGACTAGCAGGCATGTGAAATTCACTTGTGCCCCTAGTACTCATGTAAACATGGTGACCTTGACCCTTGCAATAAACATTGGAAAATGCATTAGGTGGGCAGTGGCAGGGCAGACACCTCTTATGCATACGTGAAATGTGTTTAGAGAGAATTACCGTGCCAATTTACCAGTGATAAGAGAGAATTCAATGGCGTGGTTCCTAAACCCAGGGGCCAGATTTGCACCACAGCCCCTCAAATGAGAGGATAGCCATCCTGAAAGGCACAGGGGCGATCAAATCACCCTTAATCCCCCCGTCTTGCCTCATTTCAATGACAATCTCAAGTGATGAAAACTCTAATCAGAGAATTTCAGACCGGTAATTCAAAGGACAGGTTTTTAAGAAGTTTATTTCCCCTGACAGGTTCCTTCAGAAGTGTGATAATGAACGAATGAATGGGACTCGGAGTCCAGCTGAGAATGAATAAATGTTCCCTTAAATATCAAATGGAATTAAAAAAAGAAAAGAGGGAAAATTCCTTCAAAGTGAATGGTCAGGTCACTGGATATGTCAGGACATTTATCAGTCTTGGGAGTTCAATTTTTATATTCCAGGCTTCAGAAAACCGCTATTCTGCTCCTCTGTTCCAACTAATGGAGCACCTTTTATCCCGGGCCTGCGGCCTGCTGCCACGGCTCCAGGCCTGAGGATGTCTGAGTGCGCAACAGGAAACGCAAGGGGAATGTTTTGGACGTGACACCACAGGAAACCAGGAGCAAGTAAAACAAACACGAAGCAGAGAAGCCACTGAGACAGGGGCAAGAACTGTGCATTATGACGAGAGCGCAGGGGAGTCTAAAAGACAGCACAGGTAGGGGGCAAAGCTGGCTCCTTCCAGCTGTTTCAGAAAGGGTTGGGCATCGGAAGGGCAAAGGGCTGGGCATCAGAAGGGCAAAGGGCTGGGCATCAGAAGGTAGCAAGGTGACATCGGTCAGCCTGCCGCTGGTTAATTCCAGGTATGTTACTGTGTGTTACTTCACTTTTGGAAATGACGGCACTCTATTATTTGTTTTTACTAGGAGAATGGGGGGGGGGGGTTGCAGATAAGTGACTAATTAAAGGCAGCACATCGCAGGCCTGTTGAATTTTGCATGAGCTCACCATAGACGCGGTCTGGCTCACTGAGGCTTCACCAGCTGACCCATGCAACACATCATGAGTCAGCTTATGTTCATTTCATGGGGCAGCCGTCCTGGAGCAGACTAACACTCCAAACCACATGGGTTGAGGCAGTATTTCTCCCATGGACTTCTAGCTGGATCAGTTCAAGGAATATTGTTTTGCACTCTTAAATTCTGTGGACCACTGTATATATTCAATTGTGGGGCTTCTGCAAAGTGAACAGAGCAAAGAACACGATGTCATGTGCTTAATGATTTTACAAGGGTTTCATCCTTCTTTATATTTTTGGCTGTGCTTCTTTGTGGTTCTCTTTTAGCTCCAGGGTACCTTGTGACTGACCCATCCAACACCATTTAAAACTTTTTAAACACTTATCATGTAAAAAAGTCTGGACAATTGCTTGTTAAAACTGCTCAGTTGACAGTTTCCTTAAAAAGTCCTACATATCCTACACACATTTTTAAAACCTTGTGTGTTAAATTTTCCAGTTTTTTAATGGAAGCATAATAAAAGGAATAAGAATTTGAAGGCAGAAAAACAGCAAAAAAATGAAACACGTGAACAAACTCTCCGCTAACCCTGATATCGATCTCTGCAGGCCTCTTCTCATGCTCTTGCTACAATGTGTATTCACTTTGTCATTTTAAAAGCTTTTCCTAAAACTTAGGAGCAAACCTACATCACCGCCATGTGCTGTTTTCAGACACTCTGTCACACACACAGAACTCAGATACACTCGGCTGCGCTCACGTCATCGCTCTGTGCCAGAGTGCCAGGGCTTAGTCGAGCCTCTGGCTTCCTTATTTACCTGTTTATGTCAGAGGCTGAAGCAGACCAGAACGCCTGCTGGTAAAGATTGAATTCTTTCTTTGTCATTATCCAGGTAGAGGGAAGTTGAAAAAAATCCCATCTCCAGTCTCGATGCTCGGACAGAAACAAACATTTAAACAAATGTGATGTCACAACACTGCTTATTACTTAAGGTTGGGAGGAAGAAGTCTCCTGGTTCCTGGTTCAAATCCCAGCCCAGCCAGGTGTGTCCTTCAGCAAGACACTCAGCACTAGCTCCCTGGACACCATGTATGGCTGCTCATTGCTCCCCCCCAAGGGGATGGGTTAAATGCAGAGGAAAAATTCCTCATATGTGACAAACATACTTGGCCATAAACATGATCCCCTTTCCTCCTTAACAGGCCTGGAGCTGACCCACCTGGTACCTGTTATGGCTGGGAATGACTGAACATGACGGAGTGGCAAACGATTAAACCACGTCTATAGGTTGTGCGTCACTTGCACTGTATAAGGACACGTATGGATTTTATGAGCTGCAGTAAAACTAGCAAATCTAAACTGGCCTGGTTTCATGCTGCAGTGGACAGGCCAGCAACTGTAAACACAAGCAGGCATCGATGTCATGGCGCAGAACAGACCCGTCAGCATTGTCCTATGGAAGTTACATCTCATGTGGCCCAATATGCAGACAAAAAAGCTATTTTCACACAATGAAATTGACTGCAGCTGGTGTTTTCTATTATAAACTGCTTAACCACACTCTTTGTCCAAAGGAATTTACGTATTTATATTTACCCACTTATAACAGGCATTTATTTTTTTAAGATAAGGTAGCAGGGCTCAACTTGTGAACTCCTTCCAATCACAAGCCCATGACCTTAACCATTGTACTATAACTATCTGAGGCTGTATACACACGGAGCATTCTGTCCCCCGGGTTCTTTTAGCGGTGGAGGACAGGGTTAATGGTTCCTGCCCACTGCAAACCAGGGCACACACAGCCTTACGTCCCCTTCATTGGCTCTGCCACAGCACTCATTTGAAAGGACTCTATTGACACTGGCGTCACTTGCCGTACATGAAGAAGTTCACTGTAGCATTTCAAACTGTCACTGAAAGAGCACCTTTCCACAATGGCTTCTTACCTAACCATTTCAGCAGAGCGTCTGCCACTACATCTCTGTTTGTGACCTAATGATACTTACCTGTGTATTTCATTTGCTAGCAAAAACATGAGAAGCACCTGCAAACGACAAGCTCGTAACCTCTTTGACGCTTTGAAGTTCTCAGGGCCCTCTGGGAGATGGGAAACAGAGGCCAATTGCACATCAGGCAGATCCGGTTGGTCGGCTATAATGAGAGCCGCCGCAATCGGGGCCTTATAAAAATGGCAGGGGTCTGTGATGTGTCAGCAACAGAGAGATGACATCAGCAGCCGCATCTACAGCCCAGCCTGACGCAAGCCACCACGGTCCCAGCAGAAGCACTGAATCCTTTCAAACCCCTTAGGCAATAGAATAACACCCCACTCCATCCTCTGGAGGGCTGAGGGAGGCTGAATGGTTCCTTTTGTCAAAGCAGCATGTCCATAGCAGCTAGGTTCTGTGATGATTCTGTTGGCATCCACTCAGAAGTCTAATCTCTGTACAAAACCGAGCTGATCTCAGGCCATGGCTCAGAAAGTCCACAAGCAAAAAACTTAACTGTAAGCATCGTCTTGCTTCCTGTCACATGTCACAGTTGCCATAGAAAATGTTACACAGTCCCTACTATAAACACCATTATGCATCTAAATCCTTTAACACTTAGAGCTGCTAATAACAAAATGATGAAGTTGCTTATTACCCAGTCACTAATAGCGGAACATCTTAGCCTTTTAATCCTCTGTCTGAGACTTGAAATCCCCGATTTCAACAGTAGAATTATTATAATTTTCTAGTCAACTGCTTCAGACCTCTTCAGCAGAAAGACAACAGCTCAACATTTCTATGCCGATGTGGAAATGATCACAATTTCCCAAAAAAATTAATAAATAATAATAACGTGACTTCTAAGTTTTGACGTTATGTTTAGCTCTGTTGTTTTATTTAAACCCTTCGTGCACGTGTCAGCATATGTTGTCAAAAGTAGAAGTGATGAGTGTGAGCTGCCTTCACTGGCCCAGTAATGGAGGACGCCTGTTTGGCTGGAGGTCTAATTCACTGAGGTCTGCAGGTGGGTGTGGTCCCTCACGGTCACACCAGCGTGAGTCAGATGTCAAGGTCTGGAGCAGAACCAGCCCTTCCAAAGCTCTTAGTCACACAGCCTTGTGATTCATAGCAACGCTTTATAGTACCGAACAGAGCCCGGTTCGGCTCTCGGGCCACCTCCCCAATGGCAGGGAAAGAGAGAGCTCAGTCTGTGTCCACAGCAGCTGCTCTGGCTGGGAACCGCACGCTTTATGTCAAGATCACTTTGGAGGCTTCGTGGCACCCATTAGACTGTGCTGTCTGCCTGGTTCAGTGGGGGAAGTGAATAAACAAGCCTAACTGGAGCTCTGAACCAACTTGTACATACACGTTATGCTCCTGCCTGGGGACGGGAGGTCTGTCTGCACCAGACCATCGCTTTCGTTTCCGTTGTCTTGGGCGACGCTCTCCTCTGCCTCTGTAGCCTTATGGGTCTCCGTCTGGCCCTGGGGTCTGTCGCTCCTGTCCACATCTGCATGCCAACAAGAGAGAGGAAGGAAGCGTTAGCGTACCCATGCTAAAGACGCCTCAGGCCCTGGCTGGAAATCTTAAAAAAAAAAAAAAGCTAATGTGTATTAAAGTCATTATGGGGCAGTTTTCTCTGTGGTTACTTCGCTAAGCAAGACCTATAAACGGGGCTTTAAGCGGATCAAAAAGAAAAAAAAAAAACACCAGTTAACAAAACTGTGGTCAGTGTTCCACATTTAAGCCACAAGCAGATTTCATGACCTGTAACATGTGAAAATACCTCCGACCCTAAGAAGAAGAAAAAAAAGAATCTCATATAAAACCAACAAACAGCTGGTGTTGACAGTTCTTTCCACATTTACTCGGGGGCTGAAGACATGGGCTTGGAAGAGGCTAGACACAAACACCCCCACTGAGGGCCAGGCTGGTTGAACTCTGTGCCCTGCACAAAACTCTCTGAACCAACACTACCAGCGTGTACGTCTCACTTTTTTTATGTGCATCCTCTGGAGCCAAATGGTCTTATTATGTGCTGGTAATTACACGGGCCTGTCTCAGACAGCCGCTCAGCGACTTCAAAGCGGCAGGTTCTGACCTCAGAGAGGGGCCTTGTCTCAGCCTCATTCCAGCCTAAATGAGGGCCAGCTGTGCTGTATTTGCTGTCTGATAAATACACAGCATCTCCCCACGCCAAACACTGCTCCATTCTGTGCCGTGCCCTCACTCTCCCTCCTCTCCCTCACTGGGAAAAATACAAGGTAAGGCAGGAAGAAGGCGGTTAGGCCTCCTTGGCAACGGGTGGGCGTTAGCATATGCGGCGACACTGGCCGCATTCTGACAAAGGTGAGTCAGACACCGGGCACCGGCGACAGCCAGTCCGTTGTCCACTTTCCTTAAGCTCACTGTTGCACAGTTAAACACCTTGTTAGGTCTTACTTAGTACCTTGTCCAAATGAGCCACCAGGTGAAAATCACCAGGCCGGTTTTAACATATGCCAAGGCATTACTAACTATGCTGGCTTGGATCTAACTTGTTTTCGTGCTGCAGAAATCCAGAACTGTAGTTTAACAGATACTACGGTTTCTGGGGTCACTTCCTCTAACTCCCCTGCATAGCATACAGTGACATACTCATATCCACAGGTGCGAGCCTCACAGCTGGCTCAAGATTGCAGAAACATCCATTTATGCTTTCCCACCATTTACTGTCCATCTGGCCCCAGCTGTTGATAGGTTTCGATCAGTATTCACTGAGAGGGCCAGGCATCTTTACGAATCCACTGTACAGATGACCTAAACCAGAAGTGCAAAATAGAAGCTTTTTAACCCAGCTGACAATAGGACACAAAGTAAATTGTAGGTTATACAGTATAAGCCACAAAAAAAAGTCAAGAGTGTATGTTGTGGTCATTGAGTTCAACGGTGATGTTTGCTGGCACTTTCCTGTCTTTACTAAGCAGCACAGCTCTCGACATTGAACCCCCCCCAAGCCCACCCCACCACTAACACAGGGCTTTAGGCATAGCTTTTAAAGTTGCAGCACTAATGCTAGTGGGGTAAAAAAGTCAACACGCTCCGCTTCATTAAAGTGATTACTTACAGTACAGCAATTGCAGCAGTGCAATTCTTAGCACAAAATATCTTCTAATTGCAAATGCCATAAAAACTGTGGCACTGTAAAGCCCTGCAACCCCATTTATATTCTTTAAGTATCACCAAAGAAACACGATTAGAAGTGGAGGTAAGCCCTTTACTCTATCGTCATCCTTTTCCACATGAGGGACCTCTTTCTGAGTGACGGCTCAGTATTCGTGGTCCTCGTTGATTGGTTATCACCATGGCTGAGTCCAATTGGTTATCACCATGGCTGAGTCTGATTGCTTATCACCATGGCCGAGTCTGATTGGTTATCACCATGGCTGAGTCTGATAACTGAAAAGTGCTGGGCTGGCAAAAAGCGGCTGCATGTGCTCTGCGTAGAGAGCAGCTTTTCAGATGGCATGAAGACTGAACAGGATTCAGAAACTGATTGTTGAAACCAGAAAGAATAGCGGGATTTGTGGCCTTTACAGGGGTGCAAAAATAGAGGAGATAGGATCACTGTTCTCACCTTTAACCAAGGACAAATGGTGCAGCACACACCTACCCTTTGGTCAGCTGACATTTAATGTGTAACAATGAAAGGACAACAAACCTGACACAAATATAAGGAAACTATGTGTTAGCCTGTTACATAAAGTCAAAGAGAAATGGCTGGCTTTTTGAATGAAAAAAAATCCTAATATGATTAACTAAAAATTTTTAATTAAAAGTAACCTACAAAAGACATGGTTCTGACACTGCACCTATGTACATTGCTAGAAAAAACAGTAGCTTGAATTAAAACCATATTTACTGACACAATAGGAACCACCATTCTAACTCTTGTACCTGAAGACACTTTATTACCAACATCAGGCACAAAACACAAATTTCAGATAAAAGCAGAACTGGCTACAGAGAGAAAACACAAACAGCTAGCCCAACATTTCCCTCAGAACTTACTCAGAACTAGGGTCTAATCTCCAAAAATGATTAAATGAACTTGAGAAATGTAGGATCCTTCTCTGCTTAGAAGCATCTCCTCAGCTCCTCCCCCCAAACGATTCATGAGCAGAACCCTCAGTTGTTTCGAGCACCGAAATGCTTTCAGAGTGAATGATGTAGATTCTTTTTGTTTTAATGACAGACAACAAAATTTTGTTGTATGTTAACATGTAATGACAATATAGGTATTCTGTTCTATTCTATTCTATTCTATTCACAAGCTTCGTGAGGCTGAAACACAGGCCCGGGTATTGGCACTCTGTAGGGCTCTGAGAACACATGGGCCTGGCCCGTCATGGCGCAGGGTGTGCACTCTGTGCTCACAAGCTGCATCACGGAGCACCCTGCGTGCCCATCAGAGACCCATTCAAGCACAGACACGACCTTCAGTGTAAAGATGCAGACGGGGCTGCTTCGCCAGGATGGATAACAGCACAGGTCCCACAGAGAGAGTCTCCCTTCCCACGAGGGACCTCAGCAAGCAGGCCAGCTAAGCATCACCCTCTGCACATCTACTGACAAGACTATGCGTGAAGTTTTCAGTACCAGCACCCTTTCCTAAATGCACATTCCACTTGCCCTCTCTCATTTCACTGCTACTGCTGGCACAAACAACCTTACAGCTCATAAAATGTGAAAGCGTTGGATGCAGTTAAGACGGAAACCTGGGACAGGCTTGCTAGGAGAACTGTTTTGGACACTTGTGTGGGAACTTCATTATCTTCGCTGATTAGAACAAAGACTGCTGTATTTAAAAGTATACTTCGAATGCCTGCAAAACAAACCGAAGTCTTCACTAATACAGCATCGATGTCACACTGTCATCACTGTTGGTGGCCTGATTTAAAGCCACGGCTGTTACTTACGCCGCCTTTTGTCCTAAGTAAGAGTGCTGACCACTAATGGCTGACACTCGGGATCATGACAAATGATTTATGGCTGCTGTGCTCCATGTTCCATGATTATGGCTCTACTGGATTTGAGTGTCTGTGGATCTGTGGAAACCAGTGTTTGTGTATGCAGGAAGCTGATACTGTCTGAATGTTCGTCTGCCACGGTGCTTGTGGGTCTGGTGCAAGCCTCAGTAAATACAGTATATGTGCTTTTTTGGAATGCCCAAGGGTGATTATGTGCATATGTGTGCTGTATGTATGTTTGTGGTCATGTGTTTGTAATCATGTGAGGTACATCTGCAATACATGTGTGTAGCACTGAGTATTTGTTTTCTTTTTTGGGGGGAGGAGGAGGGGTTCTGTCAGAGGCACCTTCCCAAAGACAAATAAAACATTACTGAAATGTAAACTAGCCACATCATAGTCAGACTCCTGGGCAGCTCAGTGTCGATCCCCCCCCCCTTCCTATTTAGCCACATTCCTCAAAACGTGTCCCCATCGTGTCCCCAATTCCTCCCATATGATCCATCAAAAACCTCAGCCCATTAAGTTTCATCATGCGCATTTCATCTTTATTACAACAGAGACAGAAAAAAGAAAAAAAAACACATTTGTGAAAAAAAGAGAGTCGTCAGTTAATTACTCAGATCCAGCTGCCGCTCCATAGCAGGAGCCGGACGCGAAGCCCGGGGAACAGGTGGCGTCGGAGATCGGAACGTTCCGGATGGATTGAAGGCAGCGAGCATGGAGCTGCTGAAGCTCTCCATCTGTCTTTCCCGTTACACTTGCGCGAGTACGTCGAAAAATTCTCCAAAGATTGGAAGACGACCCCTCGGGGTGCAATTACGGCAGAAAGAAAATGATTATGCATCGAACTAAATCTGCTCGTAACATGTTAATAAGTTCTGTAACATCCCCGACTAAGCTAGAGCACAGAAACAATGGGCCTAATCGCACTTGTAAAGCAGCCAGGAGTGAAGGGAGATACAGAGAAAGGCTACAAACAGCCAGGCTGGAACTTTTCCAAACACACAGATTATTTCCCAAAGAATAAAAACTGTGTAAGCTCATTAAAGCAGAAAATATCTGGCATTTAACGGAGCTTTAAGCAGAATTTAATTGTGTCAGGTTTTTTGTTTCTTCTGTTATAAAATAGCCTTCTTTAGGGAAGGAGTCAATGCCTTTTGGTATTGTTTTAAGTATCTGATGTCAGTATGAGAAAAAAAAAATGCACACGGGAGGTGTTAATGGTTTAATGATCCTGGCTCTCCCCTGCTTCAAGGGAAAAGAAAATAAAAGTAAATTCAGACACATTTATTTGGAATTCAGCATGAACCTAGTAAATTAAGTATGAACCATATCTTGAAGGTCATTGGTGATAAGGTTTTTTTTGTGAAAAGTGAAAGACTGCAGCGTTAAGTCTGAAACGCACAAAGGGAATATGACTGCATTAATCACACGACAAGCCCTTCGAAGACTGCCACATATGAGGATGTGGAGAGAATGAAAATGTTTCTCAGTGTCTCCACTTTCATCTGAATTTCAGATTCTATATCAGGATACTTCTCAAAGATGTTGGGATATCTGCCGTGGTCTTATGTCACTTGGAAAGTGCGCTGTTAATGTCTGACACTGTGGTGTCAATGACACAATGTTTGCATATGAATGTTTCCTTCCTTTTTTTAACAAAAAAAAAGTTTTTCACTGAGCACTTCTTGGAATAAGACGTCCACCCACCTCGAGTCAGAATGAATGATAAGAGATAGGAACTCCACACTGTATGAAAAGATGTCTAAGGCAGGTTAGGAGGGGCTCCACACACCCCGAAAACGTGAGGGTAACTGTTCTGTGCTAATGTTATTCTATTCAAATTAGTTCTACCACATTTCAAAATTCCAACACGACTGTGTCTTATCAAAATTATACCATTACGTCTTTAAAGCTTTATTGAAAAAAGACACAAAAATTGTTCACTTAAATGGTAGAACAAGAACTGATAATAGAACTTTACAAGAATAATTAAATGCAAGAGGAGCAATCTGTAACGGTGAACAACATCAGAGAAACAGGGACAAGTTCTTGGATTAATCTGACTAATCAATAAAGCAAACTTTATGCAACGGTGCATTCTCTGAATAATGCCAGTTTGTAATAAGTGACCAATGTTTACAATTCTTATATAAAGGTAATCATGATTAATTTTGTCCTATTCAAATTAAGAAATAATAGATGACTTACAGATAATATAATTGGTTATTTAATTAATTTTCATGAATAATTTATCACGATTCCAAAGTATATCAATGAATCAACAGAATTACTCAACACAGAGCATTTTAGAATTCAGCGTTTAGTGTTTAGTTTGTCTTGTTCACAACCATCTTCAAGGTGACCACAGATGCTGCTACACAATGTATTTCAAACCTGTAGCAGTGTAATACTGGTGTGTCTGAGTGACACTGAATCCTTATGTGTGAGGACTAAGCAAGATCTGGCTTTGTACCAAGGGCATCACCACCTGGTTCCCTGACTTGCATCTTGGTCTTTGATCTTCTCTATTCAAATGACCCCAAAACAAAAGCACGCTTGTACTGCTGCCTAAAAGGCAATAATCACCCATGAGTCTTGAAAACAAAAGCTCTTAGACATCAAAAAGTAAAAATAAAGAACCATGGTTTAAGAGAAAAGATTCTTTGGCTCTCAGGTCTCTTCCTCCATGGCTAATCCACTTTTCTTGTGGTAAAGACCAGGTTTCGAAACCTGCAGACACCCTTCATACATAACAACATCATCATAATTTTAACTGCAAAAATATTTTTGTTAACAGGTTATGGATATTGTTATTCACTGACATGTCTGAACTGTCACAAGTGTCTGAAGTGTTTCTCATGCATTTCACCCTTACGTATGTTATACATTTTTAATAGTCTGTGGAGGAAACTCATAATATACATAATCAGTAGTACTAAACTGACACAAATATTGGTCCCCTACTGTACAATATTGTAACCTGAGCTTGGGAAGAAAGTCTAAAGATGTAGGTTGAGCTTGAATTTTTATGGACTAAAAAAAATTCATGAACAAAAAGGCTATCCTTTCTGACATGCAGTCTTATCACATTAATACATAAATACATTTTCCAACCATTAATCCTGGACATGATGGAAAAGTTCAGTTATCACTATACATGAAATCAAAATGAAAATTTATTTTCCTTTTACAAGAAGCCTAGACAGGAATGTAATGTATTCATAACATCTGTAAGTAGTAAGACCAAGTGAAGAAAAAAAACAAAAATAACACAAAAGCAGATGCTGAAATTAAATACAAGTCCAATTTCCAGAAAACGATGGATATTTTCCAAAATAAAACAAAAATCTGTGATTTGTGAATTCTGTCAAACTTTTAGATTTTAATGTTTTCATTGACCAGCTTAACTGTATTTTGTAAATATGAACAGAATTTTGAATTTGATGCCTGCAACACACTTAAGATATCGGCACAGAGGCAAATTAACACTAAAAATGTTATAGAATATTCAAGTAACAGCCTTCTGGAAGATTCCACAATAAGCAAGTTCATTGGTAACAGGGGGAAGTGTCTCGATGAGGTATAAATGGAGCGTCCAGCAAGGCTCAGTCCTTGCAGTAAGGATGAGTCACAGCTCACCGTTTTGCGCCAAACTTCATGAGAGAATTGTCAATCAGTTCAACTACAACATTTCTCAATGCAAAATCGCAAAGGCTTTAGGTCTTTCACCATTTACAGTACATAATATTCTGAAAAGATTCAGGGAATCTGGAGAAATCTCGGCACATAAAGGGCAAGGCTGGAAACCACTGCTGAATTGGCATGACTTTGGAGTCTTCAGGCGACACTGCATGAGATACTATTGTGAAACATATAGTCACATGAGCTCAGGAATACTTTGGAAAGCAGTTGTCACTTAACACAGTCCACCACTGTATCTAGAAATGCAACCCGACAGTCTCATTATGAAAGGAGGAAGCCAAACATCAGTTCCATGCAGAAACACCACTAAGTTCTGTGGGCTCATCTCAGATAGACTGAAAGACGATAAAACGTGTACCGTGCTGAGATGGGTCACATTTCAGCTTGGTTTTGGACAATTGGACATCAAGTTCTTCATGCCAAAGATGAAAAAGACCATCCAGACTGTGATCAGCAAAAGGTACAAAAGCCAGAATCTGGGATGGCATGGGCATGCATCAGTGCCCACAGTATGGGTGAGTGGTGTATGTGTGATAGTACTATTGACACAGGCATATATTGATTATAGAGAGATGTATGTTGCAAACAAGGCAACATCTTTTCTCGGGAAGTCCATAATTATTTTAGCAGGATAATGCCAGACCTCATTTTGTACATTTCACAACAGCGTGGCTTCGTAGATACAGTGTGTGTTCTTGACCAGCCTGCCAGCAGTCCAGATCTGCCCCTTACTGAAAACGTATGGGACATTATGAAAAGGAGGATATGAGAATGGCAACAACACACTGTCAAGTAGCTGAAGTCTTGTATGAAGCAAGAATGGGCAAAAATTCCAGTTGCAAAACTATAATAACTCGTCAGTTCTCAGTTCCTAGTCCTCAGTTCCCAAATGATTAAAATGTGTGTTGCAAGCATCAAACTCTAAATATGTTTATATTTACAAAATACAATTATATTTGTCAGTGAAAGCACTGATAATCTTTCCTTTGTCCTTTTGTCTGTTAAATAAGGGTTCAAGACCATTAACAAATCACAAATTTTAGGTTTGTATGTCACAACTTAAGTAAAATGTATACCTTTGCATGGTTTCATGGATGTCATATTTCCATTTACTTTTACATACACAGACCTGAAAGGGTGCTATGCATTTAAAAATGAAGGTTGAAACTTGTAATAGAAAAAAATGAACTGGACCAAGTTCAGGATCTAGAAAGAGTCTGCTATTTTGGTTCAGGGTGTAGAAGGAGTCTGCTATACTAGTTCAGGAACTAGAAATTTGCTGCTCTGGTTCAGACTCTAGGAGAAGACTAATATTCTAATTCAGGCTCTAGAAGGCATCTGATATTCTAGACCAGGATCTAGAAGTAGTCTGCTATTTTGGTTCAGGCTCTAGAAAGAGTCTGGTATTCTGGTTCAGGCCCTAGGAGGAGTCCACTATTCAGCCATAGCTTAGGGTTCTTCACAAAAAAGGCCTGATTGAAAGCGCTGTGCTGTATGAAGTGCCCTGAAGCCAGTGTGACTTCCTTTAAACAGAGGATTTGCTTAGGAGCCAAATAAATATGTAATAAATGTTAGCCTATATCTCTTGCTGTGGTTTCCACTCAACTCTGATGGGATAATAAAACAGACTATGATATCAGGACAAAGACACTCTGCAGTTTCATAATGGTTCTGATGTAAACAGCCAAGCTGACTACATCTTCACGCATGAATGGTGCCCTCCAGCTTTCAGGCTTGAGTGAAGACAGCAAGAGGGATTATTATATCTACACAATGCTGTGTAACAGACTGGAGAAATTTTTCTCCTCTGCCTTCCAAGCCCAGAGGCAGCAGAGACTCAGACATCCTGCATATGGCAAAATAAGCAGGTGGGGCAGCCCTATCAAAAACTTACAGCATCAAAACCTATTGTTAAAATGTTTATCCAGCCGAGTCTGTGTCAAGTAACAATGAAATCACTGCATCGGCAGAAATGTAACATCTACAAACAGGATTTGTGTTTGACAAGTGGTAAGTTTGATGTTCAAGCTATTATATGGTACTACAAAACAAAACACAATGAAATGACCAGAAAAAAACTATTATGCCACAGAAAAGCGAACAGGTTTTGCTTGAGCACCTATAGTGTGAGCGCAGCAATAATTTTGTGCTCTCAAAGCCAAACCCAAAGACTAGTCTTAAATACTGTAAGTCATCACGCAATAGGGCCCCTGGGGTAAGCACACAAATCAGAACTTCTGAAAATTCCTTAGGTAAGCACAAAAATCATGGGCAAAACACGAAGTCAGCTGAAACGGTGCCTTTCAGGTTAAAAGCACAAGATAAAAGACCTAGAGAATTAGTATTGAACATGTCCACTTGGCTGGCCCTGACGACAACTGACAGAGGAGTCCTGGAAAGTCATCTCATCCCTGACCATTACAAAAGACAGGATCTTGATTAAAAGAGAACTTGACTGTTATACTCTGAAATCTCACAAGGAGCTTTAAAGGCTACCAAAAATGTGCCCATAAAATAACAGATATAGCGAAGGGTTGCCTTAACACATTTCCTCAGTTGGGTTCTGTTCCTTGCCTATGTTGTGAGTCCTGTTGACTTAAATAACAGGACTCCATGGCAAACTTCGCACTGTGAAGCCACCTACTGTGGGTAATAAAGCAAAGAGGCAGGCCAGTGCCACACAGCAAGCCTACAGCATTGCATATTTATAACACACTTCATTCCATAGCTGGGTGTCGCACAAAAGAATATTAAAGCTTGTTGAGACAGGAGGTTAATGTGCCATGGTCGCTACTTGTGTTTTCATCTTCTCTGATTCGAGGTGCGAGAAGACAACTTGTATTTTGAATTTGAATAGTCTTGTGCAGATTCCAGAGTCCCAGAAACTGTCCTCAGTGCTCTGTTAAGGCTGGGAAACTCCATACATTCAGGTCAGTGCTGCCCATTTGAAGACACTGTGCTTCACGCTAGCTGCTCTCTCTGCGTCGGATGTTCAAGCCGTGGGTGTTGGTGTGACCCGGGTGGGACACTGCTGGGCTGGTTAGACATCTTGCGGCCAGTTTCAGAAGAATTCAGCTTTTTACAAAAGCAACACACACTTAGGGCTTATTAAGCTGGGTATGCATAGTAGGTGTCTTAATACCTTCCACGGGCAACACGAGACAAGCCCCCACAAGCAGGACTGAAACAAGAATAAATCTATTGCATGTACAATCCAGCAAATCTACTGAAGCATTATTAGTGCCGAGAGATGCATAACAATTACTCCCCATGGTCTGCATTCAGCCACTAATCATTCCCCACAAAGTGCTTGGCTGGCCCAGAGTACATCTGGTAGTAGGCAGGCAGGAACCAGCATGCTTGCCTCTGCTTGAGGATGAAAGGCTGCTTCTGGCACAGACTGTGGCACCTACCATTCACAGGGCACTCTGCTTCCTGAGTTGATCCCCCTGGTTATTTACCATGGCGACCAGGAGAGGCATCCAGACTCCAAGACAACCCTCCGAACCCCAGATAAAACTATGAAGACAGCTCTGACAGGACTCCAACTCAAAGCAACCCGCTCTTATCCTATAAAAACCTAAGAGGTTACAGCCACGTACAGCTACGCACATTAAACTCCCCTGAGCTCACTGCAGTAAAGATAGCCCTTCCTGAGTACAGGCAACTCGAACTGCTACACTTTAGTATGGCTCAATTACTGAAAAGAATTGCCAAAATCTGTTACTCATTATAATTTTATATACTAAACATGAAATATTTCTCATCCGCAAGCAAAAAAAAAACATTGTTTAGATGCAAGTTAGGCAACAATCACCATTTTAGCTTAATTAAGTTCATATGTGACCTGTAAGTCTTATTTTCCCATCGCTAAAGCCCTCTCTTCTTAATTTGGAGAATTAGTTTCTTTTCTGAGGCCCATAAGCAGGTCTCATGCATGAATAATCAATTTTGTCCATTTGTTAGCAAGGCCCATTCATATCAGAGATGCATCTGTTGCACAAGTACAGGACAGAAAACACATGATAATCACTCCTAATCACCAAACCTAGTGTGTCCAGATATTCACATTAGTATGAGTGAACTAGGATCAGAAATTAAAACACCCTCGGTCCTGGTTTTACTGTCAGAAGTCAGATGTGCGCCTTATCATAAAACCTCAATTTGAAACCAGTAAACCCAGAGTTTGACTGCATTTACGACACTATCATGTTGTCTTTCTGTCACTCAGCCAGCACAGGTTGAATTATACCCTACAGACTGAAAATGTTCAGCATGATGTGTGAAGCCTGCTGCTCAGGTGCACAGGGCGGAGCTGAAGCCGTGTCAGGTGTAGAGCAAGGTGAAGCGAAAAGAAAGGTGGTGCCCTAATCCCCTCTCCATTCTTACCTGGGATGGATGTTCTGGACAGGTTCTGTGATGTGCTGGGGGCCTCATTGGGAGATTGCGGCAAACATGCAGTGTGGCCTTCCTCCTTGGACATCTGTTCACAAGCCTAGAGGGTGAGAGGGCAGGACTCAGCATATGATGGCCAGAAAGCACTGGAACACCAAGAACAAACAGCTGTCTACTTTCCCATCACTATCCCTTAGTAGTAATGTCACAATATGGCACGGGTTATAATGTTATCTATCCCTGTACTTAACAAAAGGCTGTGAGATGGATAAGCAGTCATGGCTATATTTTCATAATATACTATGTGAAATAAAGTGTTACTGACTGGGGTCTGATACATTAGTTAAATTTAAGGTAGGTAGGGGGTTATTGTTGATAAATAACCAGGTATATTTTTGTTGTGTACAGTAGTTTAAAAAATGGCAACATCGCTTGACTGCCTAGGGTATCTCCAATGTTGCTTGAAGAATCTGATTTAAAAACAAGTGCCAGCATTCACACAATCAGAAAGAAAGTTCCATCTGTAGAGAAACATGTCGATTAGACATTTCACTGACATGACGATTAGAACCACGGTTCTTCACCAGATGTCTCTGTGTACAACGTCATCTTCTTCTGAGCAATACACTATCAATGCCTAATGTCAAAGCTTTCGCTACATGCAATTAATTTCGGTAACAAAAAACAGGATAACAATTCTTCCTTACCTTGGGGACAGATTTTGTTTTTCTCGTTAACTATCGGTTATAATAAATTTCGCATTTCCATACATATTAACTCACATTTAACTTTATCATTCTGCAATTCCAAAGTAACACGAAAGATACAAGAAAGTAAAGAACGGCGAAGGCTGTATAATTTTTTTCCGGAGATCTTAATTTTATAAAGTCATTATTTTATTCCTAATCGTAAAGTGCAACGTTTGATGCACACCTTAAGTATCATACACTATTGTGCATAAACAACTTAAATTACTCAGATGTACTCAACACTAAAATTCAGACAGGGCGAAGGAATTGACGGAACGAAAATTACCTGCCGTGAAAGTGAAAACTGTATTAAAAACCTGAATACAATAATGTAAAAATGGTTCGGTGATGTTTTGGTCGTATAAATACTTTACGTGCCAGTTTTGCACGCAAGAGCAGTTTTTAAACACCTACATGCAGCAGGCGTCATAAAGCATTAATTTCTCACGTTCTTTTCGCACTTCTCCAACTCATATCATGTTTTAATTGCATGCATTCCCTGGGTTTTTGACAAACAAGTCTACGCACGTTTATACTCGATCTGACTAAAAACTTGTTGAGCTTGTTTTATTGCAAAAAAAAAAAAAATCTATTTATTGTATAAACAACGACCAGAAACATAACAATGAAGGCAAACAAAAAAATCCATAGACCCACCTTGAATCCGAGCAATATTCTGCGATATTGCACTAATACATTATACTGCTTTTCAGTTTGCTGTACGTTATTCTTCCCACGACTCACTGTACAGTGCAGTTATATAAAAATTCTTAGTTTCAAACTCTTCTTTCTACATTAGTGTTTTGGTGCTGTTCGCAACAGTTCAATCGGTTTTCCAAAACTATTCTCTTGAATTTATTTTTGGTTAATCCGTCTTCTTTGCTGGCTGTAGCCACTCTGTTGAACAACGCTATAAAGTCAATCTTTGTCCTGTGTAGCGGTCTTTCAACTTCTTGAAAGTCTTGACAGCACCCTTAGCAAAATCCAAAATCGTTTATGCAGCATTGTCCTGTAACCTCTCTCTGTATTGTTCTTCCTACTTTATCTCAAACACCAGGATCTTTGAGCCCACCTTTGTTGCTTTCACTGTTTTTATTTCTCGTCTACCTTCTCCCGTCTTGAAGACAGCTTCAGACTCCTCAACAGGAAATTGTATTCAAGGCTGATTACTAGCGTTTCCTTCAGGCAAGAAACTTAGAAAGTCTTACTTAACTACACTGTAATCTATAATTATGCAAAGCCTAAACCAGAGCCAAAAGAAAACAGCGTTTTCAAGATTTAAAAATGTGTTGCGTGAGGCAATGTAATTATTATTATTATTCAAGGTGTGATATTACTGAATCACTTTTTTGTTTGTTTATTTAATATTTCCCGCAATTTAATTTTAACAACTGCAAATACTGCTAGACAACAACTGAAATGCTTTTAACTGGATTTAAATCTGTAATGGAAGAAGCCTATTGGTAAAAAACCAAGAAGCCTGTTGGCAAAAATCCACATCACTAGCATCACATGGTTTCCCTTACGTTTGAGTAGTGTGGCGAAAAAGAAACATAGGTACGATAGTTGTACAAAAAAGTGCACAGCCGACTTGGTACAGTAAATCAGTTTTACTATGCCTTTTAATGTAACAGGCTCTGAGAATAAACCGGTGGGGCTAGATACTTGGCAGTGTAAACTGTTAATATAATTTTTATTGACTCATGTTCATACACAACTATCTGTCTCGAGAAATTCTTGGACACATATAAAAACAATGTGGTTAGTCTTAGTACCATGTATTCCAGTGTATATATGATGTACTTTGTGAATCTCCGCCCACTCAGTTATTCACGTGACTAAAAGAATAGACAAACTGTTAGCAACCGAAGTCACCTGCCTGCTCATTGTATTACTTTCACTTAGCAATGGTGGCTACAGACGGTGGCAGAGGAGGTGGTCGCCCTCTCAACTTTCTGGATGCCCCCCCGAGATTGTTGAGCCCCGCAACTCGGAAGACGTTTAATAGCATCACCCTCTCGGTTCTTGCTCCCCCCCTCCCAACGCCGCCCACGCCGCCCCTTCTTAGATATCTATAACCATACAATTAATACTCAACATACTGAACACAGACAACAAAAGTTCAGCAGCCTTAAAAAAAACAGAGGAGCCTTAGATTATATATTCATCACGTTCTCTACCCTTTAAACAATTTTAATGTAATTGATTTTATATATTATAACAATAGCATTAGGCTACAATTTAAATTTTCTCATGATTTGCTTGGTGTTCATTTATGATTCCCAAAACTACAGCTAAAACATTAAAATTTGCTGAAGTACATAGTCATTTTTATTAAAGGTACATAAAAATATTGAAATTCTTCCCTACTTTGTCATCAAAATTGTATCACAATAATTTCACTTTGGAAGATAAATATTCAAGAAAACAACATGATATAGATTTACACAGCCCTTTGGTTTTGGTTTTTCATCATCCAAATACATTTATTGGACTGTGGGTGGATGTACCCAGCCCAGTCTTACTCAAGCCTGAAAAATATTTAACAGTGAAATGCAGGGAAAAGTTGCACAAAGTCACAAGGAACCAGTGGTGCAAACTTTAGCAAACATCTGAAATAAGTCGCAACGAATTTGTCAACTGCCTTCAGTGTTATTATCATCGGGGAATGGAACGTTCCAGGTTCTGCTCATTTCAAGCCGAGAAGCCAAGACAGCTGCACAGGGACCAGGTGAATTGTTCCTGCTCAGAACCCACCCGGTCTAATGTGACCCAGATCACATCTGGCAGGACTTGGCCCACCTTTGGTATCACACTGTGTATTCTGGCTTCAGGGCTGCACTGCATAATGGAGGCCAAATTCAGGCTTTTTGTTCTCGTCCACGAACACGTCCACATCTTTCTGGACACCTTGCACTCCCACAGGCTGTAGAAATTCATGTATGACCTACGCTCAGATCTCACCGTGCAGAAACACAGAATTCAAGAGCAGAGAAAAACACAGGAGGCACAAAATCTCAATAAAAAAAGCTGTTGACTGCATATAGTATTTCAAAGGGAATAAAATCCATCAGTAACAATAACACCATTTATATCATTGTCCCAATGATTATTTATGATAAAGTTCACAAACGTTTGAAGACGTATTTAAATCGCAGTGTCACATGTCCTTTGCAAAAACCGATTCCTTTTACTAATACCTCTTGTTTTTATTCATATCATGAAAACAGTTGCAAAGCTTTAACTGTACCGTAGTTATTGAACAGTGCGTAAGGCAAGGCAAGACAAGGCAAGGCAAGGCAAATGGGGGGGGCTATTATGTATCACGGGTATCAGCTAGGAGCTCTTGGTATTATTTTAAACTTTTGACGCTGATTGTTTTTTGTGAGTCGGTCGGCTTGGCATGCTGACGAAGAGGGAGGCAAATGAAATGTGGTTCCAATCAGTCACAAAGATGGCTTTGTTCTCCTCTGCAGGCGTTGCGCTTCAGTCGGTGGCTCGAACCACAGTTTAACTTTTGGGTTTTTTGTCCAACAAAATTATGTATTTACTTAATAAATGTGAATGCTATTCATGAAAACAGATCTTTTCCAATTTGCATTTACACCTGGTAAGAATAACACTTTGTTCTGAAAAGCAGGGGATTGTTTAAAGAGTAGCACAAAGCTAAGAATGACGGGCTTGTATAACATCAGTGACACAATCGAGTAAATTAAAAAGGAAAACTAAAAGAGCTGGTATGTCATTTTGTGGTGTTCGGTCGGGTGGTGAAGCTGGTATGTCTGTGCAGAGCACAAATACTATTTCCCAACTTTCACCACTCAAAACTACTTTTAAAATTGGGAGCGAAAATTTAATTTCGCCATGAATCACATATCTCAGTAGGATCTTATACATACACATACTCTGACTCACAAATGTCAGATTATCACGTCACAACTTCTTACCTCGTTTAGATTCTACAATAAAGTTTTCGTGTATGTGCCAAATGGCAAAGACTGTACATAATGTTGTCACCATTGAAATGGAGCCATGAGATCAGCTTCTATCAAGCAGGAAATCCGCAGTTAGTCTCATTTAAATCAAATTTAATCTGCCCATTTCCCAAGTACCTACTGCTCTTCTTACCTGCGGTAAAGATAATGTTTCTTTCAGTGGTTTGCATTATCAGATACTTTTTTTGCGTGCGGTGGGGGGGCAGGAAATAAAAAAGATAAGTAAAAAGTGACAAGTGTGCTGGGGGGGCGCGAATTAATATTGCATCCTGTAAAATGTGCATGATATTTATTTACTTGGGCTCTGAACATGTTCTGAGCGGGCAGTGTTATTTTGTTGCCTGTAAAATTGACTGGTTTGTTTACCCCTCCTGCTGGACAGAACCTGCAGCACAGCAGCAAGAGCTACTGGCTGGGAGGCAGCGGAAGGCAGGGAGGAAACACCGGCACTGACCCCTTACCAACTGGTACTTGCTGTAAGTGAGCTGGGGCATCCTGTAGGGCAGGGCAATGCGTAGCAGGAAGAGGGAGCAAAAATAAATAAATAAATAATAATTAAAAAAAAATATATATATAAGTAAAGAAACATGTTTAAAGAGGATCTGTTGGTCATTGTAGTACACAAAGTGTGCAAAACGTACAGGAGGTACCACTGAGACATTCCATTGTTAGGGCAAGTGGTGCAGAAAAGAGAAAGGGTGCAACATTTAAATAGCAGAAGTGTATAAAATTCTGCTGCATAAAACATGAAATCTTAAATTATCTGTATAAACTGGCTGTATACTGTGTGTGTGTGTGTGTGTGTGTGTGTGTGTATGTGATTTAATGTTTCATTTTTTTCAATACTACTTTGAGGTTATTTGTTTATATAGTGAAATAAAACTTTTTTTTGAGAAAATTAAGTTGGGTGTCTGTTTCAAAGGACCTTCCTAAGGTGAACCCTGGT
>JABJVR010000103.1:2546093-2572770 GCA_025773905.1 Chitala chitala
CTCATAAATACTGCAAATGAATTCTGTATTTTTTAAAGTATAATTTCAAGTATAATATTATTAAGAATCTTTATGTAATTGATCACAGTTACCTTTGCTTCTGTGCACTTCTGACATGAACATGCACATTAACTTTATAATATTTAAAATAAATATATTATTGGATATCAAAATTCAAAACCTAATTAAGACCTTCTTTCCCCAGGATGTCACACCTCAATAGTATGATTAATGATCTTCATAGTATAGGTAGCAGTGAGAAAATTAAATGATAAAAGATTCATAAAAGACTCCATTTTTAAACTGTGAAGCTTGTTAATTGTTTTGCTTTTTCCTTTCAATATCTGAACATATTTTTGTTTAACTTGAAGTTTTTTTGTTTTATGCAACAAGCCATGTATATAAAATTGGCATTTTTACAAAAAAAAAAAAACAGTAAACACTGGTATTCAATGAATTTTTCACTATCACAATGGAACAACACAGAGCAGTGAAAGCACATGTTATGGGTCATTACTGGGAGGCTGTTTGGAGGTGATGGAACAAACTGTCACATGGAAGCTGTATAGGTTGGGGAAGTATACTTATAACCAGGCTGCTTAATGTTGAAGTCACAAGGGCACTCTGTATTTAGGCCCTGAAGAAATGCCTCTAATCCAGATTAGTGTTAAGCATTAACTTAACTGCTGTGCTAAACTTTGCTTGTTGACTCCTAGATAAACACAATGCTTAAAAGCATGTACTAATGTTCACAGGACAATCAGCCCTGAATACAGCAAGGTAAAATCCAACCAATGTTTAAAATATTCTAAATATTTCCTAACTTTGTATGGTGAAAAGTATGTGTGTGTGTTTTGATGGACAATGAAGATTTTGGACACTTTATTAAAATTCTGTTTGCGTGTTTTATTTTTCTTACAAGAGATATAGCTGAAGATAACATGTAATTCGTGGTTGGTGCTGACCGGCTTGTCAGAGTGGGCAAACCAGGAAACACCCTTACGTAAACAGGTCATGTGATGACAACATATATTTGTAAACGCGACAGCTGAAGTTTATTTCAGGATTCTGGTGTAAACAGCATTAGTTTATTGTTCCTTTTAAGTGACACATTTGTTTTTGAACTTTATTCTTTTGACATTTTTGATTATTTCTGTTCTGTTGTTTGTATAGCCTTCTTCCCCAGTATCACGGTGATCAGTCTATCCAGGATAACATGGCTTCCACCACTGTTGCTTTGTCCCCATTCATCTTCTGACAAAGCACATCCTGTGTTTAGCTGCACCACAAAAGCCACTGAGTATTCCAAATTGTCCTTTGTGTCAAACTCCCAGTATCCAGCTTTAACCTGGAAACTCATCCCAACAGAAGCAACGGCCAGAGTACAACTGGACGTTTCTGTGTTTTGAAAGTGACGCTCATACAACTGTAACCTGTGTCACGCTTCTTTTCTGCAGCAGGAGAATGGTTTTGTTCATTTCAGTAATGATTACAGCAGGTTCGCACCATAAAAATAATCAAATTCAGAGAATTAGTTCTGCTGCACCGTAGTAAGGAACTGACTAGTTTTAATATGAGTAAATGTGGGTAACCACACCAATCAAATTTTCAAACAATTACTTATGCAAATAGCTGTTCAGTGGCTAAATTGTGTTTTATATTATATTTTTCAGTTTATACTACATATTAATGTATTATCAGGCAAGTAGTATAATATTTTAATAATTTATGAAAATAACTTCTTCTAAAGTACTATCATAAATGAGTGAAATTATATCAACATTAACCAAACCTTTAATATCAACCAGATTATAAAGAGGATGTTATATCAAGCATTCTAGTTAAAACATTCCACCAAAACCAAAGGACAGTGTAATAAGTATTTTATTGCATTTTATAATGCCATTGTCAATAATTAGTACAGATTACATGCAACTAGAACTACTGTACAGTTTTTTATTGTCTGCAGGAACAGACACAAGAAGTTTCAGGTTACAAATACACAGATATATGTGTTTTTTATACAGCATGAAGAATACGGCAGTGACTGGCGTAAAAAGGGCTACCCAGGCGATAACATGTTGGGTGCTCAGTTGCCTTTTTAAATTCTTTTACATTTTCTCAAATCACCCACCTCTTCTTCCCCCTGGGGCTCAAAACAAAGAAACGAAAAAATAAAGAATAGGCCAACATAAAATCAGGGAGCGGAAGTCACTGCTGCAAATGTACACACATTCAACAGATACCGTGGAAGGAGCATCAAAGTGGTGGTTCTGTTCCATTGACCTAAGACGTTAACACCGTAGAGCAGAGCTCCCTTTAACAAAGCTTTCTTTCCCCTAATGTAAAACAAAAACAAACAACACTAAGAAAACAAACCATCCTGAAGCTGTCTTGCACTGGAGATTTCCAACTGCATCAGAGAATCCATCAGTGAGTCCACTGTGCTGGTCTCATGCAACAATCATAACCGTAAACATAATTATGACGAATTGCTTGAAACTTTCAGGATAATATTACAATCGGATGCTGCCCTTTTTTTACTTCAACACACGACTGTTTGGCTCCGGTCACAGGTAGCTGGATACGAGTACATTTGGAATAAAAATTAGCTGTGCACAACCACCTTTTGCATTCGTAGAAGGTGAAATGTCTTTTTTTTCTTATGAAAGCCTTTATAAACCTCTTTTGGTACTCTGCTAAGGAAAGCACGTTATGTCTTTAAGAACCTTTACTGTAAAACAATTCAAAGATATTAAAAAAAAGAAAATTTTTCTTTTCTGTTTACTTCCAAGGAGCTGAATCACTTGTATTAGAACTAAGAGAAATACATTGTGGTCAAGTCCAAATAATGACCACGTTTTCACTGAAAAGAAGTGGAAAGTGATACCTGTTCTGTTGGAATTACTGCCAACGCCATTCACGACAAAATGGTTGCGCGGTCCAGCAGGTGGCCATAGCATAAATGAACAGCACTTACAAACATTACACTATGGTTCTCCAGGCTGTCAAGACACTACAACAGTCCAAAACTACCACTGGTTAGAGAGTGAAAGACAGTCTGGAGAAGTAAAGGTCAGTACAGGAATGACTCAGTTTAAAGGGAGTTTGTACACATATCGGCACCTAAAAGGACCAATGAAATACCTTAGAGTTGCTCTTTCTTACAAGCAAGAGAGGGCTACATATTTAACTCTCGTTCTCTCTTTTTGAGGTTTGGTCCTATCTTTGAGAAAAGTCCTTCTGAGGTATCAATACACAACGAATTAAACTTTTTTTTTTCATTTTATATCTTTTTTTTTCCTTAAAAATGCATAAATGCAGTACAGAGACAAAAAGTATCAAAATAGTCCTAGCTAAGATAAATATACAAACAGGTGTGTTGCCTAAACCACTTATCTAACCTTTATTCTTTATTTTTTTTAAGATAATACACTTAAAAAATCATCATCGTCCCAGACGTTTTATGAAGTAAACTGAAAAAAAAGAGAAAACTATTTAACCATGATACCTGCAGCACTTAATATGATAAATACATACACTTTAGCATAAGCAATACAGTATAAGCACTCTGAGCTCAAGGCTTTACAACAGCTAAACAGGTGCAGAGAAAAGGAAAAAAAAAAAAGAATGGAGGAAAAAATGCCCTGGAGAGTTAAATCAAGCAGTAATATACAACAATACATCATAACAACAAGGTTGGAAAGTAAAATAAGTGTTTAAAGATCCGCTAGTATCAGCAACCAATGTGAATCTACATCTTAGAAAAGGACTCTGTTTACAGGTGTACCTTAACAAACATCTGAAGTTTTTTTGTTTTCCTTTTTAAAATGTTTAAATGCAGCTGTTCTGTTACTATGAAAGATTACTTTATACACACTTTTTTGTCTCCGTTGCGGGCGTCGTAAGTGTACAAGCTCTGCTCTGCTCTTTGGATATCTCATTTACCCCCTCGTATTTTCGGTGACACTTGCTCCCTAAGAGAGGAATTCCTGCTATCCCCATCACCGCCCCCTCCCACCTTTAAAAAGGACAGGCCACATTGACTTCGCACCTTCTCACAGCCCAGGCCATATGATTATTGCGACTTTGTAAGACTAGTAAGAAGGCAAAAGCCCCTAAGTAGCCTGCGCCTGCAGACGCGTCGCCGTGGAAACGCTCTACTCTGACGCGGTCCAGGGAAGTGCGGTCCAGTGGTGCTTACATGGCTTGGACCATGGTCGCAGCATTCCAGCATCTCTCTCTCTCTCTGTGACACCAGCTTAAAAGCATATCAGCATTCATTCAAAAACGCCAGTGGTGATGTGTTCTGGCTGTCCTTATACCTGACAGCTAGCTGACTGCCCTATTCAGCTCACTCTAATGACCGCCCATCTCCGCCGCTCTCATTGGTTTGGAGTGAGCCCGGACTTCATTATGCACACGTAATTACAGCACACAATTAAGCCTCCACATAAAAGGTCTGTTTATAGAGAATATGCTAATAGATCACTTAAAGATGGCGAATATGTATTCTCTGCAGACCTTTTAAATATGTTGACCACTTACGTTCGTACGTAATAGAACTCAGCGTTTTGGAGAGGTAGTCATATTTTTCAATGTAATATGTGTATATTTCTGTTCTTGCTCGTGAATTTTGAGTATGAATAGCCAGATAAATCTTGCAGCCATACATGTTGCAACAGTAAACTGTTTTGGTATATTCTATTATTTAAGGAAAAAACTAAATAAAATGACACAAGCATTTCATGTGAACGTTCAACATTGGCCATTTACTTGAACTACTTTTAGAGGAGGTAGCGGTATTTTGGTCTTAGCCTTTCCCAACACCTTGGCTGTAACTTGCAAACGTTACATTATTCGGTCTGATTTTTGGGTACATTTAGCCACTTTAATGCCATAAAATCCACCACTTTCACAATGAGAAACTTGGAAAGCCTGTCCATGGACCATTAAAAAACCTGCTGATAAAATGAAAAACAGACAATTGGTTCTAGGGACTGATCTGCATGAGAAACCCCCCCCCCTTGTTTAAACAGAGACTGGCCCATTTTCAGCAAAGCAGTATATACACACTTTTGTTCATGAACGTATGTCTTTAATAAAATATTTCCCCTTATGTTACATGAATGTTATATAATAAAAGAAAGAGGCTATAATCAAGTCTGAAGGAGGTGGGATAGACAAAACCGGACTTTCAATTAAAAACAATGCAAGAAATATTCTACTTATTCCTGGAAATTTTTCACTACCACTAATGTCTCGTACTGGGGCACTAGGTCATTGCATCTTAAAAAACAAAAATAAGCCATTAAAATATACATCTAATTTCTGACTACAGTCTAAGAACGTATTTCTAAGGTTACTTGAGATACACACATACAGGTGGAGTGGTTTCAATTTGTGCCTAAAATGCCTGCTTTCGCTTTTTTTTTTGGTATTTCACATGCTATTCAGTCCACTAAAGTGTTAATTGCTATTGAAACAATAGGAAAACAAAACACAATACCAGGATGAGCAATTAGGTCACCTTACTGGCTTCTAGTCAGATACAGGTACATTATGGTCATGTTCAAGTGCCTTAAAGAGGGTAAAATTATTCTTTGCCATTTTTTTTACCATGAGTCATTTTAGGGTTGTGTTTACAACACTGGTGTAGCCTGAGACAGTGAGTACAACTTTAAGTGCTTGGTTTGTTTTTCTAAGGGTTACAAGAGGTTTTTTTTTTTTAATACTGTACGTTTTTGGCCTTTTACCATGCACACTGTGATGTCTTCACTCCAGATCACTAATATTTTCAAAGCTTTCAAGCAACCAAATCCTCGCTCTTTTTCACGGTATACTTTGGTTTTGGAATGCTCTGTACTGTAAGTAATTAACAAATCATTTAACTTAAAATAATAACAATAATTTAAACTACAGATCTGTATTCATTTGGCCAGCTTTTCGAGGAAACATAACAAAAAAAAAAAAGAACATAAGGGTTTTTGGTTTACTACACTTTTCTTTGGTAACCTGTAACAAAAAGAAAACGGGAAATAATACACACAGGAAATTTCATTAAATTTGGTATGGCACTGCAGAGAGAAGTTATGTCCTTTGTGCTCACTGACAAGAGTAAAACGTACATGCTATTCCAAAAAAACTTCACATAGTGAATTGCATGTTGCTTTGTACATTTATAAAGTAACTTTGAATTGATACTAAGCAGGAGCCACACTATGTTGGTTTCCCACATAAGAATCCCCTACATTTTTTTTTTTTCTAAACAATGGATACTGTTGTCCAGGTGGAATCTTTGTGGAATGAGGTATTCTGTGACTGCAGTCTCTATATAGACATCTACACATAATTTTTAAAGCAATGCTTTGTATTGCAGCTGATGTTACTTAAGAAAGAATGAAAGCAAACAGACAAGAATTATTTTAAGAATTATGGATGTCTTCCTTTAAGTTTGCAGGGAGCCGTTTCTCGGTTACTGATCTGAAATCCTTTCTTGCCACGCAGGCAACTGACACGAACCCACCATGTGCCGCCCTGTGCTGCCGTTCCACTAAATTCAGTGTCAGTGGCTGCTCTGTAGAGCACGGATCTTCATCTGTTTCTCCTTTCCTGTTTTCAGATGTTAAGTGCTATTCTCAATCTGTCACTGAAAAGTATAGTATCCAGGGAAATTTTGAAAATGATATGGGGGATATATTAAAAAAACCCTTACTTCAGACCACAATTTCCCCACTGTGGATTGATGAGAACAAGTGGCTTAGATATCCAAACAAACTTTTACAGACACCTAGGAAATAAAACATGCTACTAGTAAAAAGCTGATCCTCAACAGCAAATGAAAAAAAAAAACAAAAGAAAACAAAAACCCAGCACACATTATTACCTACAGTATGGTTCACTTGATCTCAAACAACATTCCCTCCCATTTTATCATATCCTGCTTCAGAAGAGAACTTCTTGCGAAGTCATATTTTCAATAAAACTAAATTAAGCAGGAAATCCACAATGTTCTTTTTTCACTTACACTAACTGTGTTGGGAGCAGTGCTTTTTTTTTACTTTGTAAAATTATGTAAAAAAAAAAAAAAAAAAAAAAGAAAAACTAAAAAATCTTGCAAGATTGTTGCTGATTCTGACCAATTCAGGCTGAGACGAAGGACTGAACAAGTTTTGTAGATACACGAAGTCATTTTCTAGACAAAGATCAGCCCCAAAAACAAAAATCTAACATTTGGACCGCCCATTTCTCCAGTCTTACGACAAGGAGAAATAAAAAACACACAAAAATAAAACAAACACAAAGTTGAAAAAGGGACAAAATTTAAATCACATTTTCAAAAGACGACATGGACATCTGTCCAAAAGTCTTTCTGTATGTTGTCCAAAATGTTTCTATTTGCTTTATTAATTTTTTTTAGCAGTTTCTCAGTTAGCAAATCACATCTGGTTGCTGTCCATATGTTCCCTCAAATGCAATTTCAAAAATGGTACTAAAAACATCAGGAATCGTTGATAGTGTCTTTGTTTCAGATACTGATTGGTGATTTCTTTTAACAAACATATTTGTGAGGTAATCTTAACTATCACCATCGCCCCTCCCCATTGCCACAGAGTGGCATTTTTGGGATAAAAAATAAAAATTTAGGGTTTGAGAACAGAGGTAGGTACCTCAGAGAAATATACCAGGTATATTTATGCATTTTGGTGTTTGCTTGCATTTACAGCTTTGCCACAATAGTATGTATTCTGAACTCTGGCTGACATGGGGTCACTCTGGACTTGATGGTGACACACTCAGTAATGTACTGTGTCAGTGTCAGTAACTGGAACAGGAGGGCTGGGCAGCAGGCAGGCGACACGCTCGAAACACGGTGTCATGCCAACATTGGACTGTTTTTACAGCTGAATCAGTGAATGCGGAAGGGGCAAAAGGCGAGGTGTAACATACTGCATACGTATACACACAAAGGTGTGCCTGTATACACACACACACCCACGCGGTTGCACATGTACACACAAGTGTCTAAAGAATCAAAAAAGGACAATGTCAAATGAGAAAAAAAGGTAAACGGTTCAGTGCGCTTTTTCCACATGATGAGCACGTTCCGAGGACTTGCAGACTTACGATGGAGAGTAGATATGAGGTCTAACTCTAACCCTGTTTCTGTTTGTTTGCCGTTTTCTTGCTTTTTTGTGTCAACACTGGTTTTCCATTGCATGGTACGTTTACGTTACAGAGAGGGGAAAAGCTGATTCACGGCCCCTTTTCTCCAGGCTCCGCCCCTTTTTTCTCCAGACCTCCGTCTCTTTACTCCAGCTCTTCTGCTGGGAGGTCTTCCTCCATCTCACGCTCGTCGCCAGGCATGGCCAGGTTCTGGGAGACGGACGCCATGAGGGACACGGGTCTGCTGTCTTCTTCTAGCTCAGCAGGTTCCTCCTTCACATGGACCTGGTGTCTGAACAGACGGAACATCGCACGCAGATTAGTGCCTACAGAAGGCACCCCTAAATCACGCGGCTGACACTGCAGGCACACGTCTGACAACGCGCCAAAGAAATATCCGATTTATCTCATAGTGATGTAGACGTGACGGCAGCAAAACGTGTTGTGAGGTGAGTGGCATGCGGTGCCCAGCCACTCTTACCCATACTGCTGTGGGGAGAGGCCAGGGCTGCAGCTGCCGTTGCTGTTGACCTGCTCCACGGTGCTGCTCACGTCATCGTGGCCCACATGCATCATGTTGAGGCTGCCGCCGGTGGAGGTGTTCACCATGGTGGGGCTGTTCAGCAGGCTGAGGCTGCTCTCCGCCAGAGCCGCCTAGACACACACACACACACACACACACACACATATGCATTTTCAGAAGAATCTGGCACAGAGCTATAAGACACAACGCTCTCTCTGCCCTCAAATATCTGTATAAGCCAAAGTCAACACACACTTTTATACCTTTAAATTACCAAATTATTTCCCTGTTTATTTCACTTGCCAAGCAAATGACAAGTTGGATATTGCAATACGCCAGTCATCTTTGTTTCTTTTTCAAAGTCTTTAACATGTCTGTGGGAGTGGTCCGATTCCTGTCCTCAAGGGCTACAGCCCTATATTTTTACAGTTACCTTTCAATTACTGACTCATTTACACCTGGCAAACCAGGTGAGAGGACTTCTCATCCATATATAATTATTTCAATCAAACCATTAATAATGGTGCCAGAACGAAATCCTGTATTCCGCAAGGCCCTCCAGCCCTGACCAGCCCTCATCCTTTGTCATGGTTCCTGGAGGCAGCAAAAGTGCGTACATTAGTGTTCGTTCCCGAACATGCTACTCGTGCAGCTTAAACGCTCTTCTCTAGTGGTCTTTGTCCAAAGTGGGTCGGAGGATTTGCAAAAGTCACAGAGTTCATGACAATGAATTCTGGCTACCTGGCTCAGAATAGAACACAGGCAGGGACGGACAGAACATTGGTTGACAGATGGGGGGGAGTCACCCTGCTGTAGCCAGACCTGGGCCACAGCAGCCCCTCCCTAATGTAAGTCACTTGCCTGTTTTGTGGCAGGTGTGGGGCGAGGGCTGGAGGTTGAGCTGCTGGGATAGGCGCACCACCTGGCCTTACAGCTTTAATCTGGGCCCTGCAGTGTTTGCAGTCCACAGCTACACTTGCTACACTACAAAGTCCCCCCACAGCGAAACACTCAACGCGTGTGAACATGCAAGTCCATAACAGCCGTGAGGTTGGGGGAGGGGCTGGGGGGGGGGGGTGGGTTTGACTGACACCAGCAGTTGGATGTGTGGGGGCACTCACTGCAGAAAGACCTAAGGCAGAACTTGCAGGCTATCACCATGTTCATACGTGCAAGCGTGGTGCATGTTTGCTGAGCCCTTTCTCCACTAGGTGTCTCCTGTACACAGCAGTTCTGCTTCAGGGAGAGGAACAGCACCTCAGGTTCCTGGAAGTCTCTAAAAGCCCACAGGCGGCAGTCAGCGGAATCGCACCATTTTAATCTAATAGTTTAAGATGCCATATCATATGACATATATTAGACAAAGTAAAGCATAGTGAAGTGCCTCATTTTTTTCATATTATTAAGAAACAAAACAGACTTCACAACAATGCAGTGTACCAATGCATTTCTCTAAAGACACTTTCAGCTTTCACTTGGATCTACAATTCTCACATTTCACACAAACTTTTAAAAAGAAGAAAACCGATGAATTTACAGACATTTACATAAAAGCCTTATAGACGATCTGGCATATTTTTTATGTAGACTCAAATTTTTACGGTACGGTACATATACAAACTGCACTACATATACAAGACGAGATGGATTTGTGCGGGACATTTCAAAACTTATAATGTTTATGAATAAATACTGCTCGACAGCGTGAACAGGGAGAAAAAAATACAGAGGTTTTTTTTTTCTGCTGCTCTTCAGGCTGGCTTAAAAGGACAGAAACTGAGCTTTTATGTGTTGCCTGTCCTACCTTAAAGTAATAAAGACAAGTGTCAGGAATGGTTACAGTGACTCGAGCTGTGTACTGCACTCCTCGACTTCGAGGGAATGCGATCGCAGGCAAGCCTGCGAAAGTGGGTCAGACTCGTTAGCTCTTAATTGCAACAGCTGCAAGCAAATCCGTCAAACACAAAGGATTACAGCCGAACTGTAAAGAAGATAAAGAAGAAAAAGCTGTGTCGAAAGAATGTTTTGCAATCTGCGTAAATATGGAAATGCCCTTTCTTACACACCTTGTCAATAAAGCAACTGTAGCCTTCAGGCAAGAAGGGTGGAAAAAGTAATCCGTTTAATCTGTTTTGTTAAAACTCATGTGGCAACTGTCACAAGAAGTGAATGACAGGCAGGACTACGCTACAGCGGGTGAAGTCCTGACACTGTTTTATTGATAAAAGACTAGAGCCAAGATTTGTGATCCGGGCTTTGGGCTTTCGAGAATTCACAAAGCCAGTAATGAGCTGCCCGGTCGTCATGACGATCGGTCGTCCTGGTCGTGACTGTGAGCATGCAGTCGGGGGCAGAGACCAGGACTTTTCCCCCAGTTCGGGCGACAATGGCCTTCACTGGAATAATGTCTTATTAATAGCTACCTCTGGGCCTGTACTTTTTTATTCATGAATGCATTTTGAAGAGGTTATGAGAAAATGAAGGGCAAAGACACCTCACACAGAACCGTGTTGTAGCTGTCAAGTGCTGTTATTTATACTTCTGTATATGGCCCCTGTTCGACAACCAAGCTCATCTTCTGACCAAGTTGAAAAGAAATGTTAAAGCCTGACCTCGGTGCCCCACACAGGCCTGCCCGTCTTCCAGACAGGAGATGAGCTTCAGCAAGAGCACAAAATACAATAACATTTGGGATGGGGCTTGGGAGTTTGTTGACAAAATAAGCCATTTTTGTTTTCTTATCAGTAGCCATTTTAAACATGCCGAGAGCTTTGAACTTCTGGTCAGTTTGCTCAGAGCTTCCAGTAGCAGAAGCACAGAACCGCTCTGTGCTCAGATTTAACCCATGGTCAGCTGACTTAAGACAGAGAATAAAAAACAATGATGCTGAGCCCAATAAGGGGTTGGCTTTGCTGCTCTGATGCGTGCCCAACACTCGGCTACAGAAGGCACTGGAGCGGGCGTCATTGGGAAACCATGCCACAACAGGTACAAAACAATGGAAATGGGGCGGGATGTCTGACCAGCCCACATGACTGCTCTGCCACTGTCCTCTGGCTGTATCGCCATGAGCCTCATGTCTTAGTGATGTACAGGGGAACAAAAAAAAAAAAAAAACACCAAAAATGCTCTTCTTTCCACAGAGAGCAGTGACAAATAAGAGCTTGACACTGTCTCTTTAAAATGGATTTTCTAGGACAGGCACTAATTTTATGCTATGACCTTAATTGACAAATACTTGATGCTATAAATCATTTGGGGCTGCTTTTGAGTAGTTGGGAGGGGGGTCATTCGGGAACGTGCTAATTACAACAGGAAATTGATATCTGTGCCCTTGTGCATTTTCCGCAGTCCGCGTGCAGCGAGGGGTGGGGCGAGGGGGGGTGTTGGATAGGTGGGCACAGGGAGGGCTCTCACCTGGTAACTGGCGTTGAGGGATCCAAATCCCAGTCCCGAAATCATGTTCTTCACCAGCGTAGGGCTTCTGCATGAGGCGAGAAAGCGGGTTGAGCTCATGTGTGCGAAGGAACCCCGTCCCAGCGGAAAACTATTTACATATGAGTGAAAGCACGTGCGTGTGTTGCCCTCCCCCATACACAACTGCACACGCAGCCCTGGTCCATCTGTTATCATTCCCAAGAGTGGGACTAGGATCTGGTTAGCAGCTATGTCACCGTCTGATGCCAGTCACGACAACACCCCTGGATTCCTCATACACACGCAGACAAGCAGCCTCTCATATACAAATCTGCTTTGGTCATCAGCCAGCTGCACCACGCAGGCCGCAAAAGGTACGAAAGCACAGATGCCAGAGATGCCTTTAGCTACAGCCGACCTGCTAGGCATGCCAGTCACAGGGTCCCATTTGAATGACTGCTATATAAGACCCTTCTGAACATAACAATTGAAGAGCATTCAACATGAAATAATACAGCATCACTGGCTTCACATCCACTTGAAGGACAGAATGGCTGTGAAGAGCCCAACAGATAGATATTAGCAATTAACATTAAACTATTTTGAAAGACAATCTGGAAATGTGGGGGTGGCTGTCTGAACCTGGAATGCGCTTTGAATTGAACGTACGCTCATGTTGTTATGGTTTTCTGTTACATCACGCCATGGCTACTCTGTCTCCATTTTGGACAGAACACCTACAAATTCATGCCCTTTTTAGAAAGGGGAAATATGGATCAGAACAGACAGCCCACCTACCCCTTTGGTCTAAGAGCAGGTCCTGCTCTTAAGGGCTATGGGACAGGAACCTACCCGGTCATCTTTGGTGGTCTCCTCTTTTGGTATTCAACTTCATCCACAGTCCAAACTGCCCCCTTCACGTTCTCCACTCGCACAAAGCACTTGTGCAGACTCAGGTTATGCCGCACGGCATTCTGGAAGCAATAGAGAAGGGAGACAAAGTTACCACCCATGGAGCTCTCTGTTCTCACCTCCGCACAGATCTCCGTCACCATGCCAACGTAGTCAAAACCAAATAGGCTGCTAAGGACCTCGAGCCCAGGTGAGCTGATCTACAGCTGAAGACTGAGACCTGTTAAAGACAAGAACCCTAGTCAAGAATGTGGCAGGGCACTCCTTTCCGAAACAGAACCAATGGAAGGTCAGAACCCCACGGTCTCCTGAGGAACTACTCAGGAGGAAACACCAACCGATTTACACACACTGTGTGCTGTGAACAGAAACAGCCAACGGCCACACCAGCCTGGCTGAAGGCAAAACCTCTTTCAGAAAAAAAAAGCATTTCCATCTTCAACGCTAAAAGAATATGCAAAGCCCCCTCCCTCTTAAATTTTACTAATCAGCCACTATCTAGAATAACACCCCCAAGGGAGGCCCGTTCCTTTTCATCTGCTATTTGTAGTTTGTTCATGCCCAATTTCATTACCAATTTTAATTCGTGTATAATTAAATCCTGTGTATTTTTTCTGACACGCTTTTTTAATCCATAAGGGAGAGATGCAGATGCCGGAATCACTCCTAACCGTAATTACAAGTGCCATAATCAGACGAGGCCTCCCTTCTTTGAATAAATTTCCACACGCAGGAGCGATGATGCTTAGTTTTGCAAATTAGTCTGACCCCAATTTCAGACTGCCACCTTGTGAATTTTATTTGCATTCCCATTCGTGATGAAAGACTAATTCTTCCAGTTAAAACATTAGCAGCAATTTGAAAGGGGTCAGGTACTGACAGACACAAACAAAATGCCCGAACCAGCGGAGGAAGGCGGAGGCGAGCCAGGCCGCGGGGGGATAAACTCAAGAGGAGAAAGGATACGGGGACGAGCAATCCTGTGACGCCGATGTCGAAAAGGCCTCAGAGACACAGGCGACAACACTCCCGCTACCTAGCTCTCCTCAGGTGCCACTCTCAGACAAGAAACCGCACAAAAACTATATTTCTAATTACACACTTTTGCCGCTGGGATGCACTTAAGTGCTCCTGCACTGGGTCAAACAAATATCCCTCATTTATCTTACATATGTGTGTATACGTGCGCGCGCGCGTGTGTGTGTGTGTGTGTGTGTGTACACACGCATATATTGTTTTTGTCAGATTTCCTTGTCAGATTTCCCTTCTCACATTTTTCACATCGCGCTGCTTTGAATACAAATTTATCAATCCCTGATGTAACCGGTCCTTTCCTCTAATTTAACAAAAAGCATTTACTAGTGATTACCACAGAGTATGTTCTGAAGGGCAGTCGCTCAATACTTCGGCTGTAAAATGCTGTGCTTTAGAAACAGAAACACAAACAAACAAAAAAAAAACCAGCGTTCAGTTGGCTGAGTGCTGAGTGACTCTCAATCGCCGTTGAACAAGAGCGGGCATTGAGCCGCGTGCAGCCGGCAACGTTCAGGCCGCGCTGTCAGACCAATCCTCTGGCACCCAACAAGGGCACGCTCCAACGAACCTGCCGTGTGTCACTTTGTCCTGCCTTCAAAAACAACAACTTTACCTCAACACACTATGGGGGGGGGGCAGGAGGGGGGATATAGTATCACAATCTGAAGCGATAAGTGAGCTGCGGTCAGACTGATGTCACCCTCCCTTTGCATCGTGGAGTGAGAATGAAATATGAATGGCCATTACTGCTGTTAAGAGAACATATTTCTCCATTTCTATTTTTAATACCGGCCCAAAATGACTGACGGGGCAGTGGAGGGGGAGTCCTGGAGGACAGGAAGCACTGCATCCATTAATTGTTAAATTTCATAAAAGTGAAACGAGCTGTTAAAGATATTCCTGGCAAATCCCCCCTCCCCCCCCCACACCAGGCTCTCTGCGACAGGGTGGTTCAAGGCCATTAGATGGAAGACCAGCTTGCTGGTGCTGCTGCCCAACTCTCCAGAGGGGCTGACACACAAATTAGTGAGAATCTTCCTGGGAAGTGGGTCGGCACCAGTGGAGACCGAGGGGAGAGGGGGGTTAGGGGGTCTGTGGGGGGGGTAGGGTGCAAACCTCTAATGAGGGCCGGTGACAGGAGGCACCGCAGCTAAGTGGGCCCGGCGCCGGACACCTTGTCAGAAGCTTGCGGTGCCACTCGGCCTGGCCTGGAACAGCACCTCTCTCCCTGCCTGGGAGGGGCGGTCACAGGGAGGGGTGGACAGTCCACCTTTACTGCTCTTCACTGACTTTATAATGATGCCCATGTCACTGCAAGAACACGCAACAGAGAAGAGAAGCCAGACTGGTAAATGGGACTCTGTCTGACTTGTAGGCAGGTGTGCGGGGGGGCCCTCAAAACCAGCCTGCCAGGTGTCCAGTAGAGCAGCAGACTGAAAGGTAGCCTGCCTAGGGGGGAGGGTGGTAAGCTGGATGGAGTAGATGGCAAACAGGAGCTTGCTGGACAAACAAATTATCACCAGTCCCACTATTCCCAAGACCACCGCTGCTATCTGTGCTGACTAGTAAACATATGTGTGCCTTTACAAAGCACAGGGATGGGTTCCGTTTCAGCAGGTGTGCCTGCTACGCTATGCCCCTGCATTGCCTCAGAGACGTACCTAGACCTCACAAGCAAGCAGACATCTGCCCGACTGACAAGGCCAGAGGGAGACATGCGCATCGTACCTCAGAAGGCCGGCTGCTTTTGGGGCCGTGTGTGTGCTGCTAGGCAACACTCAGACCCACGCGTGAAGCATGCTGAAACACATGCATCGGCAGGAGGAAAGAGTCAGGTTTAGCAGTCTCCAGGAGCTTGCAGGTTCTGTACTGCTCCAGTTCCACTCCACCCTGATACCACAATCCCTGAATGATAACATGTCCTCATCTATGGCCACGGATTATGCGTTGTGATAAGGATTTGCGTTAAATTTGATGCCACTCCCTCACAGTCAGACAAAAAGGCACAGAGAAGGGTCAGAGACGGGGGACAGAAATAAACATCTGGTTCAAATTCTCATTCTGGATGATAACGTTACAGTGCATTCTGCACAGCGAGGGACACATTTTCCAGGAAGAATAAAATCCAAAGGAACTTGTTTGTCTCTGTGTGTGTGCTTGTGTGCATACACTGACCATATACATGAGTTCACCCCTTTGCCGCTGGCACTGCATCACCTGTCCAGCTGTAAGTATTTCCTTCTGCCAAACCACGCTGGCTCTGATGATGTTCTATTATTTTCACCGCCAGACAAGTGGCCTGTATTTTCACTCACACAACAGATCAACGCTGTGGTTGATAATAACCAGACTCAGATGCTGGTGCAAAGAGGTAAAATGAAAATGGCATGGCGCGCACACACACACACACACACACACACACACACACACACCTGTGAATTACACAGCCTTTAACTGTCCCTTTCTCACTCTTAAATTCCAGTCCATTTCTCATTGAGCACCCCTGCCAGCCACTGGTCACTGGCTCCTGGCAGCTACCACTGTTTGGCGGCGTGGAGCACAGTGATCCGTGTAACGCAATGCGCCTCATTCTGAGGTCCTCGGAGACAGTCGGACACGACTGGCACGCTTACCTTCCACGTTGCTGTGTTTCTCCTGAAGTAGGCGAACATTCTTGTAAACCAGTTGTAGATTTCATTGAGGGTTAGCTGCCTGTCAGGAGCTTCCAAAATGGCCTATGGGGCGAGAAGGGAGACAGGGTGTGAACAGAGATCATTGAAATGCTTTGGGTCTGGCCAGCAATCAGGGACGTCTTACTAGGAGAACATGCAGATGCAACTATGGCACGTGTACATGTGACTCATCAGTCCTGCACAGGAGTCACTGTTGACTCTCACAGCTGCATTCGGCTTCCCGAAGTCACATCTCAGCACGAACAATTCAAACGTGTTGTCTGTCCGGCCCAAATGAGGCTCTTACGTGTCGTATGAGTGAAGCGTAGGTGAAGGGAGGTCTGACGTCCGCATTTTTGTAGAACTCACAATTCTGTGCAAGCTCTGTGGCCGGAACAAGGAGAGAAATCACCAGGTTAGCCCCGTGAAACCCTTCTGAAGCCAACACCCATCTCAAAGAAAGTTATTATACATATGATAAATCAGGTGGTAAAAAGTAATTTAAAAATATGTCCTTGCAAAAAAAAAAAAATGGTGAGTTAAATCCCCGGGGATAGAATGTCAGTTGTACCCCTGAACTAAAAAAAAAAAATTGTTTTGATATATCTTCCCCAAGATTATTGAACCTAAACTGCAATGTATTATAGTTTTGTGGCAAATCAGTGCATTGTTTCCTGTATATGTTTCTGAAACCTGTGTGAGTGAAGATCAGTCACCATATGAGTGTAATACTGCACTAGGTGCCAGTCAAAGGAAATACTTGTCTTTCCTAGGTCAGATCCTCATGAGTCCCATGTTGTAATGGAGCAGGACCAGTATACATGCGGGCTTTAATTAAACCTGAGCATTGAGTGGTTAATTGGACTCGCCGTTTCCCCAAATGATTCTAACTCAGCCGCTCCCTCCAACAATGCTTTTTGCTGGTTGCTTGATGACGGCTGAACCCCCCCAGCTCCATCCACACTCCTCTCTGCAGCAGGTGACGGGGGCTCACCCGAGGCAATGGGGGTGCAGAACTTGTCCGAGTTGCGGCGCCGGATGGGCCCCACACTGTGCAGACTGGAGGAACTAATGACGGATGGGCCCTGGCGCAGGGGCGTGATGGGGGCCGCTGCTGAGGTGGGGGGGTGAGGTAACCCTTCCGGGTAGGCCTCACTGTCCCGCTTCAGGATGGAGGCGCTGGAGGCCAGATTTAGCTGGTAGGTGGGAAAAATGGAGGGGTAGTGGAGAAAGAAAAGGAGTCAGTGGGGACTTGACCTGACCCTGCAGCAGCAGTGGCTAACGTTCCACTGAGGCACGTCCAGTTCCTGTTACGGGTTCCCTGTCAGAGCCATTGCACACCTCCCAATAAGGCACTCCCAACAGCATCCATGAGTCCTGTCCACCTGTCTGTTAGCCCTCGCTGAATTGGGTAGCAGTTACTCACACACACACACCGTCGTGTATTCAACGTCTCCTAAATTTATTGAACCGATTAGTTATGATTAGTGCTGATTAGTTATGGCGCTCAAAGACATGCAATTATCAACACGTTATAAAATGTTAACATGCTTGCTCTGATTAATTAAATTAGAAGCAGGTGACCACAATTAGCCATTTCAACCGATGGGTCCTTTGAAAGAATTTTTTGCACCCACTCCCCTTCCCTGCTACCATCACCCTCTGAAAACAGTAGCAGACGACAGTCACACAGGCCCTACAGCAAACAGGGGTGGAGAGCAGCTCCTGACTCAATGACAGGTCACGTGTACTGGTGAAGAAGAAAATCTGCATTTAGACATTTGCTGGGCACACTTGTATAAAAGCACTCCACAGCCTGACATGGTAGTGGAGGTGAAACGAAATCTGTTCATCTGGTGGGGTTCACGCTATCCACCCCACCCTCCTTCCCGAATCCAAGTCGCCCTCCCCCTAAATACATTGCTTCTGTTCCTTCAACACAGTCAGACACGTGCAGTGCTTGGGTCCATCCCCAATTCAAAAAACAGCAGCCAGCAACAAGGTGGGGCGCAGGCATGGTGCCAACTGCGGTCACCCTCCCTTCACGGACCAGTTCTGCCCAATTAGGTAGATCTGCAAAGGGCTATGGGAACCAGTCCTCCCAGTCGCACTGGGAGTTTTCTTTCAGGGCTGCTTGTTTTGCTCTAATTAAAACCATCATGGGCACGCGCAGAGGGCGGGGCCAAAGGAAAACTAATACGACGAATTAACTCGGCCGGCCCCCCACTGGCGCCAGAGGAGGAAACCTGGCCCATCTCAAGTAATTAGGGGGCAAAATTGTTTAACAGGTACTTAATTAACACTGGCACTGTGCCAGTTGCCATGGCAACCTAGAGCCATCTTAATTGAGGGCAATCTTTGTTTTCTTGGCTCCTCCTTGATCACTATCGCCTGCACCAAGCTTATCCGGGTGACGCCATCTGATTTCCCATCAGGCACTGAGAGTGGCTCGTTCACCAAACCACAGTTCTGAAATCGAACTCAACCTACTTTCCCCCTGCCACTCCACCGCAAATGTATACCCCCTCCCCTCCCGAATTAAGACACTCCACTTCTAATTGACAATTAATTTCAACATCTTCATATTTTAATAAGGCTCCTCGTCAATCTTCCGATGAAATATTCATTAGATACCTAATAATTGCACTGCGCTGGCTGTTAGAAATGTATTTCCATTCGTGAACAGGGGAATGCTTTGTAATATCTGAAATGGTAGTGTTGGAAAAAATCTCCCCCCATACCTCCCACTTCCAAACCACCTTTCACTTTTTTTTTTTTATTTGCATCATTTGGTTTTTTTTTTTAGAAGCACAGCTCAAACGAGCATATTAGATGTATTCGGTGTTTAAATGTCTGATTGCGCACATTTCTTAATCATTAGCGGCAAGACCTCTGTGGTTAAATATTTACAGAATAACTGAAACTCATTTTAAGTCCATTATAAAAATAAATAAATAAATGACGAATAACAGACTAATAATTAATGCACAACTTCCACCAGTCCCAAGTTTGTTAATTAGAAATCGTGATCTTTTTCCGATGCAAATGGAGCAAAGTCAGATGAATGAAGCAAAAAATTAAAGTTATCTGCATTCAACCCCCCCCCGCCCCCCCAACAGGGGGCGCTCTCTTGATTTAGGATGTGTTATCATGTCTGAGAGAGCTGCACTGCCATTCTTCTTCACGCGTTATCCTCTGCCCTGGACATACAGAAACACCATCACAGCCTGCTCCTGAATAAGGCACCTATGGTACAGATATCACTGTTCCCAAACACAGCACAATATACTCTCACAGCCACGTGTGTGCGGATGACCGATTTGTCTTGTACATAGTAGCCATTTAACCACAGGTGCTCATGCAGGTACTCACAGGCTGGCTGAAAGGCTTTGGCTCCGAGGGGCGCATGTGCAGGTGGGTCATCATCGCCTGCAGTCGCTCGCTCTCCTTGGCCAGCTGAAGGGGAGAGAAGACAAAAGGCTGAAATTGGTGACATTACTCTGTAATACCTGCCTTTTTAAATGCCCGCCATTATGCTAGTTCACCCTGATGGTTCAGGTCATCTAAATTACAAAACATATGTGTCCCACACCAATAAAAAAAACCACTTGGAGGAGAACAATGGAAAAACACACAAGACAACAGCCATGATTCCTACATGCTATAACAAATGGTAAGGCTAGGTTTGCTCAGGATACACAGTGAGAATTTCTAGTCATCATTTTTCTACACCTGGTCCCTCACAAACTACTGGTCGAAGGTTTGTCTGCAACAACTAGAAAGCAGACATAAGAATATGAAGTCCCAGAAGCAAAGTGGCAGTTCCAGCTGCTGCTGTCAGGTAGGACCAGATGTGGGCCCACTGCTACACAATGAGAGACCCTACTAACAGGCCAACATAAGACCCCAAAACTGACAGACCTACAGTAATGTGTTCTTCACCTAACATCTGTAAAAAAGAGGGAAAAGTGTGCTGTTTGGGGAACACAGAGCATCCTGTTTCATCTTATCGGCACCAATTAAGCCCCCAGCACTGCCGTGGAGGGCTAGTTCTCTGGTCAAAGCCAGAGCGTTAACGAAGGCTCTTAGCGCATTACATGCACCTTGCAAAATGGCCTCTTTTAAATCCCCCTGGGCTTAATTTGGGGGAAAATGCAGCATTCCTTCCGAGTGAAATAGCTTCTTTCAATGACTTTTCATCGCTTCCAACTTAAATGACGGCTTGGAGGGAAGTCTTTTCATGAGCCACCCATGAGGTTCAGGGCCTCAAACCTGAATCTAAAGCTGACAGTAGCTTTAAAGATGCAGCTTAAACAGTCTGTGTTCCACCACAACAACAACTCCATTCGCTGGTTAAGAAAGTGGCCCATTTTCCAATGCGTTAATACCTGTAGAAGCCAGGTGATGTTACTTTCCATCCAAATTGGGACTAATTAACCAGTTGAATCCCATGAGAGAACAAGCACACTGTGGTCCTTCATATGAGCCATTACATTAGCAGAGGTATCAGACTAAAGAAATCTTTAGATGGATACGGTGGGGGCTGAGAACGAAGCTGGTGGCAGATCAAACGCTGTGGGGGCTGAAGCAGTTTGATGGAGATGAGGGTGGGGGTATCGCATGGATGCTTGGTGCCATGATTAGCTGTGACACAGGCTCTCTCAGCGTCACACAGCATTCATCATCAGGATGCGGACAACCCACTAAATGCTGTTTACATTGGATGATGGCGATACACCATGCCTCTATTTGTTTATTAAATTGTTATTTAGATTTCTGATCCTGCCTGGTCATGCCAAATGCCTGTGATTGAGCAAATTAGCAGGTACGTTTCACTGGGCTGTTGAAAAGTAGGACTATCTTATGAAACTGGACATCAGGGGAACTGGCAAAAAAGTTGACATCTGTCTTCTCTGATCCCCTTCAAAGCCCTTACTACAGGTCCTAATGAGCACTACGTTGTAATGTCTAGTTCTCACCAATTTTCGAAGACCTTAATGCTCTCTATAAGAAGACCATGCACAGGCAGTTCTTACCAGCTACTTCTCTGCATTACACCAGCATCCATCTAGAGCTATCTTCACTGAATCACCAGCTCTGTCCTTTCCATTAGAATGGAAGCAGAGAGCAACTCGGAGCCTCTGAAATGCTTCACCTACTCCATTAACAATCCAATAAATTTTAATTAATTCTTTTGATGTTCTATTTTTTAATTAAAAGAAAAACTATTCAAATGTGACGACCTAAGCTTTGTATCAGGGGCTGTTAAAAAAAAACAATCAATAGTGTTCTTTTTGAGTAGTGCCTTCTTTGGGGCTCTTAACTTTAGGATCACCACAAAGGTACATTGCAAGGGTGAGGCTTTTTGAGGAGCATACCAAGCTGGCACCTGGGAGGGTGGTCACACATGGGCAGTTGTCACAGACACTGTCTGCTCACACCCCCCTCGACCCCCATGAGCGCTCTCATTAGATCTGACTCTGAAGATCTGCCGGCCCACATCACCAACCTGCTGCGAAGAAGGGCAACTGGTAACTTTATAACCCGACACTGACAATGGCAGCTCTTCCTTTACATTAAGATCTATAGTACCTTCTATACACTGCAAGTTCTGCTTTATAATTTTACTGTGTGTAATGAGGAAGTGTTTCATTGTTTCATGTCCATTATAAAATTAAAGTGCAAAAATGTGTGTGCGTGAGCACGCGCGCGTGTGTGGGGGTGCTTATGAATCTGACGTGTTTAAGGTTGGCACTGTCTCAGTTTCCGAGCACCCAGGGACCTCTGCTCGGCCTTCATAGAGGAAATACCGAGGGCTGAGCCGTGATGCACGCCTACCTACAAGACACCACGTGTATAGTCGACCACGAACTGGTACACAGCACAAAAACATGGACATGCATACACGTGATAATGTGTGTCGTGAAGGAGCTGACTCAAAATGGAGACACAGAGTTTGCACACGCGCACACACACGCACACACACACACAAGCGCTCAAATTTCACGACCCATCCCCTGGTCACAAAAGTGCGTCGTGGCTGTGAATTGCGACCACAGATCACCACTGATTAATGTGGGCGTCATTATGAGCCACGGGAGAAACAAACCCCCTCTCTGTTATGGTGTAAGTGGCGGAAGGCACACAGGATGCCCCCTGGGGGTCCATTACCCCCCCCCCCCCAGTTCAGCTCTCCACCGCTCCTTCTCTGAACTGTGATACAGTGAGCCAAGCAAGTTTGGATGGGGCGAGGAGAGTTTTGGGAAATAAGGGCCTACCTGTATCTCCAGCTGCTGAACCACTTGCATCTGCACCCTGCACTGGGCTGTGCTGCGGTCATCCAGGGCGTGCTCGTTGTTGAGGTGCCTGCGAAGGTGGCAGGGGGGGTCAGGGTGACTTAATAATTAGGGAACAGTACATCTGACAGGACCCCACTAAGGCTCGGAATCAACAAAGGCCACCGCTGCCGCCCTAAATCAAACCACTTCGATAAAACTGAAAACAGAGGGAATTGGTCCGGGAAAAAGGGAAAGCACATCAGCACAATATGAGGTCTATGCCCTGGATTAGGACACAGACGTGTAGGCTTCAACCGTACAAGTGGATGTTTTTTTTATCAAATCCTATCTGCTTAAGAGCTCTAGTCTGGAATATTAAAACACAGCCCCTTAGCACTAGCAATACCACCTACATATATGTCATCCGCGATCTCTAAACAGGAAAGGCCTGCTCCCATCACACAGTCCTGCATATAAAATTACACCACAGAGCAAAGGGACACTTTCCGAAGCAGCATTTTGTCAAGGTGCAGAGGTCATCATGGATAAGGTGCATGACTCATAATTTAAGGCCACGTTTACATCATTCAAACTTGGCTCTTTCGGGGTGGGGGTGGGGGCTTTTAACACAAACCAGAGTATCATACATTTTTTTTTCCTCCCGGTCTTGGCCGAACCATTAAACAAAAGCATTTCCAGAGTCCAAAGTGTTCATTAAGGCATGTCCAGACAAGGATGACCTCATATAAATATGTCCACATCAAAATGCGCTTGCAGATAATTGTTTATTTTTCCCAACTCCCAATTCCTGTGCTGTCATACTTGGGGTTCAGCTGGGCTTTGAAAGGAAACGTTAACAATAGCACATTTCCACCTGAAGCTACAGTTTCATCATGTGTACTAATGTTATTTCCTCCATCAAACCAGTCTCTTTACTCAACTTGATGAAGACAACTAAACTCTAGGTGACACTATTCAACAGTGTATTACAAATGCATGATGGGTAACGTTAGGTAAACAGACATGACATGGAGCTCAGTATTATATGAATGATTTTCCACCTCATCTTTTATGTCCTGTGCTACAAAGGTGGACTGATGTCATTTTGGCTTTGGTTATTTGATAGCAGAAGCGAGAGATTCAGAGCAGACCCAGGATGGGTCACACGGCCAAGAATCCGCGCCGAAAGTAATCAGCGTCCGTTCTGCTTTTTACATCATCTGTGTCGGCGAGCAAAAAAGCAACACCTGGAAGTGATCTAATTTGTTTTTGCTGTAGTGTTTACTGAGAAACTCAAGAGTTTCTCTCGCTGTCATCCTACCTGTTTTCATTCACCCTGCAAAACTGTATCTTACATACACACGCACACACAGACACACACACACACAGACACACACACACACACACACGTACACACGTACACACAAAGAAAATAAAGATCCAGGGAAGAAAAAGGTCAGTGGGGCGGCTATGAGGACTGTTCTGGTATAGGCTATGAAGTGATATTTTCCAAAACCTGGGTGGAGGACCTTCCTGCTAGTTTCCCACTGACAGTGCCTGCGTTTAACTGCACGCCAGCTCACGGGCAGTGCCTGCGTTTAACTGTACGCCAGCTCACAGGCAGTGCCTGCGTTTAACTGCACGCCAGTTCACGGGCAGTGCCTGCGTTTAACTGTACGCCAGCTCACAGGCAGTGCCTGCGTTTAACTGTACGCCAGCTCACGGGCAGTGCCTGCGTTTAACTGTACACCAGCTCATGGGGCAGTGTCTACGTTTAACTGTACGCCAGCTCATGGGCAGTGCCTGCGTTTAACTGTACACCAGCTCATGAGGCAGTGCCTGAGTTTTACTGTACGCCAGCTCACGGGCAGTGCCTGCGTTTAACTGTACACCAGCTCATGGGGCAGTGTCTGCGTTTAACTGTACACCAGCTCACGGGCAGTGCCTGTGTTTAACTGTATGCCAGCTCATGGGTGCGTACAGTGCTCTACTGATATTGTGTGTCTGGAAAAAGAAAGTGGTGTCTATTAAACTCATTTTACATCGCATTCACACCTATGAGCCCAATAACTCCTGTAACAAAGACCTTCTAAATGCTGTGTGCTCCTACATTTTCTTTGACATGGTAAACAGAGCCGAGGTGATTCTGGTGGTGACTGATGACATGTTACATGCCTTTTCTCCTCCATACTTATATATAATGAGCAGCACCACTTGGAATGTTGCATAAAAATGTAAGTGCAAGCACAGGTTTATCTGGTTGTCATTTTAATTTTTTTATTTTTTACAATTGGCTATAATAAATGTTTGAAAAATTCTCAATAATGAAATGTAGTGCTTCTTTAGAACGCTACGACAACAACAATCTGATAGATTTATTTTGGACAATAATTATGTAATAAATATAAATGTAGCTTTAGCTCTGTCATGTTTAAGGGGTCAGCGACTCAATGCCATCTCTTACCCCCCTTATCCCCACACTGAAAGCAATTTTGTACATTTTAATTTTTCACTACTCCTAATACTCCTGTCCCCTCACTTAAAAAGATGACTTCCTAAACAAAACAAAGCTGTTGTTTAAGCATTTCAAGTGGGAATGTAGACTTATGCTTATAATCAGGGGTACCTTTCAGCTGGGTAATACTGCCCCCACCCAAATAAGGTGAACTCCGTGACACACCAACACAGAGAGGTTTTTTAGGTGGAGGCAGGTCACCAATACTCCAAAAACACAAGCATACTAGAAAGTCACTGATCTCCTATTGACAAAGGAGAGGCCTTTATGGTTGACAGCCCATATCAGGTGGGATACAGACGAGAACGGCTTTGCTCTCGTCTCCCCTTGTATAGTTGCTTTTACAGTGTCCATCAATAGCAGGCCATTGCCACCTAAACAAGATGTAGATGTTTGCTGCCTTTTAATTGGACAAGTGCTCAATTGCTGTGGAAGAAATAAAACCCAGGAAAAGGGAGCAAGATGTTATCGTTTCTTTTTTCCTTTGTAATTTTTCTAAAATGATGTCACTCTAGTAGAAATCCAAGAAGTGACAGTTCTTCCTCCGCAGTATGCATGACAAAATATGATCTCACAGGCCCCCCCAATCCCATTTCCCCCTGCTTCCAAACAGAACCACGAACCACAACGCTTTGCAGCTCACAATAAACAGTAGCTACATTTTTTCCATGCTATCTGACAATAAGGCACTGTTTATGCCGGGGCCCGATGGGGATATAGCTGCAGTTACAACAGCCGAAACCGCAAGCCTGCCGAACAAAGGGGCCGAGTATTCCGACACATGTAGCCCTAGAGTGCCAGAGAAAACCGAACCCCATTAAAGAGCCCAGAAGCAAGGGCAGGGCTGCCGAGACAGGAGGACAGGGGGCAGCGGGGATTAGGACTGAATGGGAGTTTTTATCACTCCTGAGGCATTCCCCTGTCTGCAAGTGGCTCCTGGCCAGAAAACGGCCCCGGGAAAGAGGGGCAGAGAAGGACGAGGAGAGACACAGAGAAAAAGGGAGAGAAAATCAGTAGCCTCCCCCTTCCTGCCCTTCGCCATGACTAAGGCGGACAGCGATGCAGGGCTGTGGACTGACAAAATTATCTGTCACCCTTTTTTTCTCCTCAACCTAGCGCGGCCCCCCCCCCACCCCCCCCGCCCCCCGCCCCCCGCGGG
>JABJVR010000103.1:2572870-2599808 GCA_025773905.1 Chitala chitala
CCTCCTCGCCTGCCTTCAGGCGATGTGAAATGAGACGCGGTGCAACTGAAGCGCTGTAGAGATCTCAGAAACTTTCCCAGACTCCTGCACCTTTGATCTCTTCCTCTGCTGATCGTTGTCAGCCTCAGCCGCGCTGGCGAGCGTACGCCAAGTGCACGCACAATGCTCCTGTGAAACCGAAGGTGCGCTGCTGTTTGTGGACCCAGTGCCCGTCCACTGCAGCCACCCTAGTCACCGGTCACCTTCCGTCAAGACAGGAATACCACGAGATAATTACACCGTATTTTTCCCCTTCAAAAGCATCTGGTCAGTTAGGCTGGGCCTTCATTATCTAGGCCAGTGGCAACTCTGAGTTACTGTAAATGACCAGGAATCTTGTGGATATCAAAACAGACATGCCATCAGGAAACCTTAGGGAGAGGGGCATGAAAAGTGAAAAGGAAAATAAATACAGGAATAAAGGCTCGGCGCTGTCCGGCCCTCCCCGCAACGTGAGCTTTGTGGCCTATGGGGCTGATATACGTGAGTCATGCCCATGTGACAGCAGACTGTGTCAGCCTTTTCCATTCTGAAGTCTAATTATTTTAACACCAAAAGACAATGGGGTGTTTACATCTCTGTCTTGCTCAGATCTTTCCTTTTTATCGCTACCAGCGAGCTTCATTTCCCCCCAGTCCCCACAGATGCCAAACTGGCAAACGGACAAAAAAAAAGGAAAAAAAAAAAAGGAGCAGATACTGGGGCTGGGAGGTTCTTTTTGATGTCTTTGCTACCATCAGAGAAACAAAGAGATCTAATTGTAAATGAGCTAATTAAGTAAACTACTAACGAAGCGTGAAAACAATTTGCTTGACCCTTTGCTGGTGCGCTGGGAAATGGAGGAGAAGGGGGCTGTTGGAGCAGAGTGTTAATCAGTCACTGACAGGCTGGCAGCGCCGTGGAGACGGAGGTGCCACATCAGGCAGACAGCAGCGGACACGGGGAAAGCTCCGACTCAGTGAGGGAGCGCCGTACAGGATTGTGGGCCTATACCAAATTGAAGGTGTGCCACAATAGGGATTTAAGATCCACTCCTTGTGGATCTGTACCTTGGCTTGTTCCATGTACCATTTTTTATATGACTAAAACATAATTTATCTTGTTTATCTCGGGTTGACACACACACACACAGTGATAGAGTGCATTCACAAATATCGTAGGTTGAGGGCCCCTAGTGGTCAAAGGCAGCACTGAAGCTGGGTGACAGTTAAAGGCTTGTGAGCTCGGGATTGACATTCTTTCAAAGTAACATAGTAATAGATAAATGACTGGTAACTGAAACACAAAGAGAGGAACAACATCTCTTACAAAACAACTGTGGTCTCACCAAAAGGTGCAAGACAAGGATGGGACTGGACCAACATCTGCAAGCTATTATCCTGGAACCGCTCAGTCTGACACCATGTTCTTGGCTGCCTTACCTGCAGTGTTAGCACTGGGAAGGTGTCTGGTCGGTGGTGGGGTCATGAGGTACAGTACAATTTTTATAAGGAAACACTTCACATAACTGCTTGAGACAATTAACCAGTTCTAACGCATGATAAATATTGTTGTGGAAATACTACACAGAGCCTAAGGGGAGGGGGATGCAATGTTTGGTGGACTTACTTGATAAATTGGCCCATGTCCTCGCAGAGCGCCTCGCACCCTGGCCACTTGCACTCACCGTGGCCGTAGAGGGGGTGTGAGGCTGTGTGCTCCTCATGGGACGAGCTACGGTGGGGAGGGGGTGATGGACAAAGAGAGGGGAGAAAATACAAACCTAAGTTACAGAACACCATACACAGCCTGCCTCTAAAACCTCTCTAACCCCCCCACACATATCCTTACATTCCACACAGACACACCCACTCGGCCCCCTTGGTGGCTCGACCAGCAGGCCCGTGCGCTCCTCTCTCTGCCCAGGGAGCGGAACGGCGTCGGCCTGACAGGCAATTATTACGGAAAAGGTGTCTGACTTAACACAAGTGGCAGCGTGACGGCCCTGACTGGAACTGGTGAGCAGACACGGGCTTCCTGAAGGCTGTTCAGAGAGGCTCCCCTTCATTCACATTCAGGTGATGAGCCTGAAGACGGAGCAACGGCACGAGCCTCAGCCTCCTGAGCCTCGGGCCGGACGCCCTAATTCCACTACAGAAGACAAGCTGCTTTCGAGAACAAAGGAAAGGCCAGTCGGACAGGTTCTAGCCCAGACTCAGGAAGACACGCTGAAGCACACGCACAGGTGCACATAAAAACGCAACACGCTACGCTCCCAGACTGTGAGAAATGGAAAACTGATGACAGGTGCATATTAATTAGATATGGATCTACAGTACATCTCTGTGCCATCTAACGGTCCACAGCAAAAGCCCTCAGGCTGCAGCAAGCATATCTCGTCCCAGCTGGGCTTCAGTCTTTCAGGATTCCAGTGGGATGAGTGCCAGACAGAGTTTGGGTTTTTCTGAACGTAGGAAGGCGGAACCTTTGATATCCAGGCATTATCCTGTCTCAGGTCCACAAACTCCTGCCAGTAACTTCACTTTTACATACTGTAGGACATCTGCCATCAGGTAATATCCCCCTTAAAGCACAAGGGAAGAGCAACAGATTCAACTTGTACACGTACACATCTGAAGGCTCGAAATCTAGAATAGACGGGACAACTACAGGCAACCATTCAAGACTCTCAGCAGACAGCGTGTTCTGGTAGTTCCATGTGGTTTGCCTTCCACCCTAGGGAGGCACTGCAAGGGAAACCAAGAGGAAAGAACATCCAAAGGGGGTTTGTTGTGATCAAGACATCCTGGTTCTGATCAGGCTCCTGGGTTCAGGTCCTAGCTCCTGCCAATCACCATTCCACAACACAACAGACAGAGGGAGGGGGCTGGGCTGTTGGCCAAACCACTTTGACACGTGTTGAGGATTCCTCTGGGGAGTCTGTCTGAGGGAGAACGCTGGCAAGCATTTTTTTTTTTGGGGGGGGGGGGGGGATTACAAAACTAGCCCACATCAGAGACCAGACGTAAACCATCTTGCCTGCAGATGCTCCACACGCTTGGAGCTGCTGCTTCAGCAGAAGGCCACTTAACTCGGCATCTCCTCTGCCTTTGGACATTCGCAGCTACTGGCAACCACATCGCCCCCCCCTCCTTCCATTCACCCACCCCACCCCTCTCTTGTGCCCCAGTCTTAATGCATGCGGCAGCGAGCCTGCAGACATGAAATGGGGAGCCCATTTGTTGTAAGCACACAGGGACCTCACACATCCAAACCCACTGAGCATCACGATGGGGTGGGTGTGTCTACTCACTGGGTGCTCTGCAGGTACCCGCCTTTCGAGTGAGGCGTGAGATGCTCGTCGGCGGATTCGGCCTTGGAGAACGACGAGATCCACTCAAAGAGTCTTGCTCTTGAAAACGAAGAGAAGCCATAAGGGGGGCACAAACTCCCCACAACCCAAAGTCATTCTCTCTAAAACCGCGCCACACCCTCTTCCTTCCACAGATCCGCCCAAATTCCCAAACAGGTACGCACTCAAATACCCACGATGCACACGGCGCATACAGAGCTCTATTACTGCCTCATGCCGTAAGACACCCACCTGGCCCTGGTGCCACTTAGGCCATGTGTTGTAAGCAGTAATGCAAGCAGAGGCAAAACTAAGAAAACCTTGTTCAACATTACGACATAAAACAGCATCGAACTTGCGAAAGCAGTACACTGAAACAGTACGTACCCTTAAACACAGTCTTGCCAGCATATGGCACAGTAAGTAATTAACTGCCATAACAAAGTGGGAAGCAGAATACAATAATGAGTTAACATTTGTTCATACATAAAGCGCCAGGAAATACAGACTGTAAACAGGGGGCACATTTCTTCATTATCCTCTAAGAAGCAGCAGACATTTTTTAATTATTACAAACATACCCTGGGAGCCACACACACAAACTGACGTTGTGTTGCTTCCTCATCTCTGTTCAAAGAACACTGAAGAACTTCCCTCTGCTTGATCAGTGTGATGTAGGCATATCATTTTTGAAGAGTTCGTAACCAGCTGCTATTCCATGTTGAAATTACCAAAATGCCTGAAATCTCCTTTCTCCTTCCTATTTCTAAAGTTCTGTGGCAGTGAAGGACACACTCCGATGCATCTGAACAAACAAAGTTTAAAAAAAAAAAAAAAGAGGCCACTTTTGAAACTCGCCACTGACCTGTCTCTCTTTGGAGTGTGAACGGAGTTCTGTCCGTTTGGCAGAGAGTGATGGGGTATCTGAGGTGAGACCTTAGAGGCTGAGTATGAGGTAGAGTTGGAGCTGGAGGTGCTCAGGTCCAAGCTTTCATGCTTCATGGTGTCCTCCGCGCTCGGCACGCCCGCCACATCTTTCCACAGCTGCTGCAGGTCGGCCGGACACATGGCTGCAGGCAGACGTGGGGAGAGTAGGTGACACCAGCACTCAGAGACACTTTGTGGGGTGTGTGAGCTTCTTTACCTGTGCCTGAGCTCACAGGCATGCACACGCCTCGGAAGCTGGAGGGGAAGGTGAAGCTCGTAACGTAATAAAATCAAGAAAGAAGCAGGATGTTGCACATGTAGCCTGGAGGCACCTTAGATAAAGTTGAAAACCGAAGGCCATACCTTTGGATAAAACTATTTTCTAAACCTAAAACAGCTAGAATAACAACAGCAATAAGGTAATAATTTTTAAAAATAACAAAGCAGAACAAAATATAATATTCTAAAGTCTGAATTAGACATGTGGTTGACATTTACTTCACTCAGGACATTCAGTGACTTGAAAAAGCATTAGAAACCATTACCACGAGTAAAATTACAGAAATGTTTCTGGTATGTTTCTGGTTGAGGTATTTTAACATCAGCGCGGTGGGATGGAGACAGCTGGAGAAAAAAAACCTTATCCACGTTTATTCTTAAAATATTCTATCACAAAGGGCAGAAACAAAATGACATGGAACTCATTTTAATTGTTCAGTGTAGCGGCTAATCCCCGATTCGAAGGCTTTCCTGTTTTGTGTGTGTACTCAACGGGATTATCTGATGACTGATCATGACGTGTCGGAGGAAGTCTGGATGGATCTCCTTATCATCCGACGGCCTGAACCCAAGCCAGCTGGCATGGGGCAACCTGCCTGGAGATGGTAAACCTTGCCAATGAACTAACACCAGCAGGACCCACCATAAACCTCTGTTAACCAGGCAAGGTAGTGTGTAATTAACTGGGGGGGTTACATTACAGGAATGAAAGGACAATGTGTGACTTCAGTTTGTTACACCATGGTTCCTCAGACCAAACTATCGTAAAGTACTCTGAGGTCTTTTAGTCACAGGTCTGAGAGTACTAGTGAGTCTGAAGGCTTTATGATTTTTGGCCATTGTGACAACGCTTTAGTTTGAGCCCCTTCTTAAAACCATGCTACCCTGTCACTCACACGCGTAAACACACGTATGCAAAAATGAGCACAAACAAAAACATACTTTAATGCGTTAATGCGTGAATACACATGCGCATACACACACACACACACACACACAAAAACGTCTAGCACAATCTGTTCTTGAAAACCAGAACCCACTCCACTATCTCACATGGCACTGACTTATGAGCAACCCAAATATTATGTCTGAGCGTCAGCAGCCCCGTCCCAGACTGCAGCCAAAACACCCCCCCTTCACGTCTCTCCTCGCTTTGCAGGAATAAGACACGGGAGTGACGGACAGTAGTGCTTGCCGCAGGCTACTCCGCCATACGTGCCGACCTGCAAGGCCTCGGGCTTTGGTGTTTATCTCAGCCCCTCACCTCGACCCCAGTAGAGCAGTGTTCTGCTCACTTCACAATGTGAAATGGAAAGGCTCCAAACAGGCGAGTCGCCTGTTTATAAAGACTCGTTTCTTTTCTATTGTTATTTTAAAAATGCTGTAATTAATTTGGTCTAGTCTTGCATTCCCTTCCAGCTTCCCTTGAAACTTGGGCCCTTCTGGGTCACTTCCTGGATGACAGAACTCCAAAATGTTGCCCATTTTAGGGCTCCCGTCCTGATCCTGCCAGCACCATTGGCTCTGTCTCTTGACATTTTCTCACCTGACCCCCACTCTCTTTCTCACCTGAACCCTGCCCTCTTTTTCACCTAAACCCCACTTTCTTTCTCACCTGATCCCCACTCTCTTTCTCACCTAAACCCCACTTTCTTTCTTACCTGAACCCTACCCTCTTTCTCACCTGAACGCCACTCTCTTTCTCACCTGAACCCTGCCCTCTTTCTCACCTGGACCCCACTCTCTTTCTCACCTGAACCCCACTTTCTTTCTTACCTGAACCCTGCCCTCTTTCTCACCTGGACCCCACTTTCTTTCTCACCTGAACCCCACTTTCTTTCTTACCTGAACCCTGCCCTCTTTCTTACCTGAACCCTGCCCTCTTTCTCACCTGAACGCCACTCTCTTTCTTACCTGAACGCCACTCTCTTTCTTACCTGAACGCCACTCTCTTTCTTACCTGAACGCCACTCTCTTTCTCACCTAAACCCCACTTTCTTTCTCCCCTGATCCCTACCCTCTATCTCACCTGAACCCCACCCTCTTTCTCACCTGAACCCCACCCTCTCTCACCTGAACCCTACCCTCTTTTTCAGGTGAAAACTACCTAAATTCTTAGCAGAACCCTAACCTCTTAAAAACAGGCCATAACTACTTTCTTTCGTCGCTTGCCTCTTTCCCTCTTCCACCTCATTCAGTTACTGCAGCTGTTTGACTGCGCATGGCTGAACTGTAACATTCTCTGAACTGCGACATCAATGTGCGAAGTGCAGAGTGCGTGTGGCAAAGAGAGCAACGCACCATACGCCGCGCTCGGATACAGATGTACTCGCATGTCCGACTCAGGCGACATGATGCCAGGCCCGTTGTCTGAAAAAAAGCACAACAATTCCCAGTCCTGCTTTCTCCTACCTCCATTGTGAGATTTAAATATTCATGTCAGCGTTTACCTCGATTAATATGCACAAGGGTGGGGGGGACCGCGGCAGATAAAAGGCCCTGAAAGGCCTGTTGTGACATGGGGCCCGGCTTCAGCTGCTCATCCGGGGCCACCAAAGCACCCATCTTTACCCCCCCTCACCCCTAAAAAAACTAGACATCTGAAGCTCTCATGTTTCATCCCACCCCCACCCCGAAATGCAAATTACTGGAACAAGGGGGGAGGGGTGGGGCTGCAACGAAAAAAGGAAAAAAGCATAAAACGAAAGCCGAAAGACCTCTGCGTCACCCATACGCGTTTCAAGCTCATTAGCAAGAGTGGGTGTGGAGCAGGTATTTAAGAACAATTTCACTCAGTCCAATAAATAAACAGATAAATAAATAAATAAACACCCCAACTGATGAGTGTTTACAGCTTGGGATAATTTGTATTGTAAAATGTTGAATATTTAACAAAAAAAAAAAGATCTTTAAGACAAACAAAGAAGTGAGAATAAACACAAATCCCGTTCAGCCGGCGGAATGGAGCTCAAGTCGCCAGGCATGACTACACAGAAGAATGCATATGGTTGGCTGGCTCCTCATAATGGAACGCTTCTTTCAAAGGGATTGCAGGGAAATTCCATGCCGCTGCGTCGCGGGATTCATTTAGGGATTCCGAAAGACCGGAGTTTATTGTTCCTTGGGCCCCTTGAACGATGACATCAGCACCGGAGGACGCCAAAAACGATGCCAAAGCCAAACGCTTACAGCTGTCGAAAAAATTACGTTCTTCAGTCCTGCAACTTAGCAGTGTCTCATTCTAGAGCCGCCTGTCCGCCTTGCCTCGTAAGTCCAAGAAACTTTCTGGCACGCCTCCGAACAGAAAAAAGTACAACCGGGAAACAACTGGGGGTCTGCAGGTTAAATGGAAAACGTTTGTGTTTTCCTTAGGCCGAAATAATCACGTCAAAGCCAATGAGACGAAGCAGAATAGTGTCAGCGGACCAATAAAATCGCAGCTTCGGCCGAAGAGCTGAAGCAGAGCGACAGCCTGGCCACGAAGTGGAGCCTCTGTGCCGCTTGCCACTCATTATATTCACATTCTGGTCTCTGTGCTGCGGTCACACGTGGTGTGTTAAACGACAAAGGCCTGGGTGCTGCCCTGTCTCATGACCCAAAGGGACAATAAAAAAATAAAATAAAATAAAAAGGAATTATTTCACACAAAACCACAAAACCTACAGGTGTCTGCCTGATTGGATGGGGTTGCATGAAACCTACCTTCATTACCCCCCCACCCCCCAGCCACCCCATGAAGCTGAGGGCATTTTGGGGCATATTTTACCTATTATCCAAATGACTGCCTTCCACAAAACCAACAATCAACTGTCTCTTTTATCTTTTTATGACCTGATTAAGTTAATGAGGCTCACATGTGGCCAGATGAACGCGACCACGGTTTTTCCTCCTGGGGGCAACAATCCCGTACTAATGGATTGGGACGATGGCTGATTGCTGATTTCGGGAGGGAGCAACTGGACTTTTTAAAACTGCTATTACTGTTAGTATTAAAAAACTGAACGCACTCACACCAATTGTAGGGGTTAATGTGGGGGGCAGGGGGGCGTGTTCTGCCTGTGAGGGGATGACGCAGGCTGCCGGGGCTTGTGATTGCCATATGGTCCTGGTCTACATTAGGAAAGAATCACTGCGGTGGGCCTTGCTTATCATTCACCACCTTGGCTGTGTGGTCCTTCTCTCTTTATTTTTATAGGCCTTTATTAAAGGGACTGATTGGAGCTGAAGAAGTATACTGTGGAACTTAACACCCCCCATCTTCTCTGATCAAGTGTTTTATCACAGGACACCCCTCCCCCCACCCCACAACCCTCAGAACAACAGTCTGATGGAAGTTACATCTAAATCAAGGCCAGTGTATATTTTAGGGCCTCTCATATACCCAGATAGACCAAGGTGTGCATATCTGAAAGCCTCTCATATATATATATATATATATACACACACACATACATACACACACCTAGATAGGCCAGGTGCTCCAAAACACAACACGCCCTGTGCGCTTTGCCCAAAGTGACGGTTTCTGTAAGATTGAATCATGTGGTATTAACTGCTGAGCGTGCGTGAACACGCATGCTGGCTTTGGGCTTACCTTGCTGGAGGGCCGGCATGGGCACGGCACCCTGCCCTGGCTGCAGGCTCACCAGGCCCTGCCGCTGCAGGTTGAGGAGGTGCTGCTGCTGCAGCTGCTGCATCTGGATCAGCTGCTGCTGGAAGGCCAGCTGCTTGTTCCCCAGCTGCTGCTGCAGACCAGGTCAAAGGTCAAAGAGCATTGAGGAGAGAGAGAGAGAGAGAGAGAGAGAGAGAGAGAGAGAGAGAGAGAGAGACAGAGTGAGTGAGTCAGGGAAGAGATGTGAGATGTGTGCAGAAGCCAAACACACACTCCTGCTACACTGCTGCATCGCATGATGTGACCCTTCATGGTCACAACCAGCACTTTTTGACTTCTGAATACCAGCCTAGTATACATTCATAATTAGGCTGCAGAGTCATTCGTCAAAAACTCTTGCCACTGTGTTCGGCGAGGCCCGAGAAGAAACAGCATGCTCCTTCTCATCCTTCTCTCCTACAACAGACACTCGACACATGGCATTTCTGAGCTGCGTTGCACTGGGGACGCGCCGGGTTTTGCTGGACAGGGTTTTGTTGCTCTCATCGACCGTGGAGAAATGCTTGTCAAGTGTCGTTCTGAGAACTTCATAGGCTTTGGGACTGAAATTTACACCAGCATGTCCAAAGTGTCGCAAACGACCCAAATCGCTGATAAATCCCTTTGGAAGAAAACTCCAGACACAACAGGAACACGGTGTTACTTAAAGGAGAGCGTTCTTGATATCAAACGCCTGTTTCTGTTCAGGGTTTAGACATGATGATCTAAACCTTTTTACACTGGTTGTGCTGCGTGCACATTACACTATTATAAACACATTTTGTGGGGAATGTGTCCATCCTACATCACCAAATATTACTCATATTAATTTTTAAACAGCAACAGCAAAGTTATTGCAAACTGTCAGACTACTGGGTGGCAGGGGGATAATGTGGCACTCACTGGCCACCCCCCCCCCACACACATTCTGAAACCTCCTCCTGAAGTAAAAACAGGTCACCTAAGCAATGGAATAAATTCACTTCATAGCAATTACTGTACATTACAAAACCAGCAAACCAACAGACGACCAGAAAATTAAAGTTTGTTTTCGTGGTTCTCCGCCCTATTTTAACAAAGGTGATATTTTGCAAATGGGGGGAGAAAAAAAAAAAAACAAAAACGATGACCACATTTGCCATTACATAACCTTCCGTGAAATTGGATTAAACAGTTTCGCTACTTCATTAAAGTAGAATTTCAGTGGTTTTGGACAGCCGTCTGAAGAGTTGCCAAGTCTGAAACAGTTGAAAGGAATAATGTGGGGGTGTTGGAGAGGGGAGGGCAGAAAAACATTCCCTAAGCTGCTATCGAATCTCCTAACGGAGGTGAAAATATGGGGAATCCAAACATGGCCGTCTGGTGTGCGCGGCACGGCATGCGGCGATAACGGCGAGGAGCGCTGGCGTGATAAATGTCCCTCTTCCTGGTCGCTCTCTCTTGAAGAGCTGCTCCAACGACACACTTTTGATGTTCCCCCAATGAACGATGGCCTTTATCTGCTGGAGATAAGACCCCCCGAAGTGGGGAGCAGTAAAATAAATAAATAAGAACCGCCTCTCTATTGGGTCGGAGCAGCGGTGCTGCCTTTCAGAGACATGGTGTCTCGAAAGGCCGGTGGGGGGGGAAGGGGGGCACGAGGTCACTTCCTGTGAGACGAGGAGACGAGGAGCTCTGTCAGGATAACAGGAGAATAAATGCTTGGCAAATACAGTGCGGCATTCACACCAGCTCAGCCAAGGCTCCCCATGCACACCACTGTAAAAGGGTGCACAGACACTTCAGCCCCGGAGTAAGTGACACACCGATACACGTTATCCTTAACACTAACAGGATAACAGCTGCTTCAGGTTTGATTTGCTCAACTGACTGAATAATTCCACTGCACAGCTTGACAACTAAAGATGAATTTGTAACCTTATTACTGCCTAGCTGGCTTAAAAACACTTTTCACTAGGGACTGCAACATAACGTATCTACATAAGTTGTGGCCTTTGCAAAAGCTCTGCAAACCACACTTACAAATAGAAGCGGCTATAAAGCGGCTGTTCCAGTACCACACTTAGACTGCGACTAGTATGCATTAGTGCAATTTCTCAATGGTCCATGTGTGTCTGGCTTTTGGTTTTCCAATATGTTACCAAGTGTAGTAGTCAGACACCAACCAGAACAAGGTAAAGAGGGAGAGCAGGACACTGGCTTTTTTCGAGTTTTTACAAAAGGGGATTTGCAGAAGAAGGGTATTGAGGGAGAAAAAGAAAAAACGGGGGTGGAGGGGGGCTGTGTGGCAGGACAAGCAAGAGACGAACAGCAGTGCCTTAAGCCTGACTCTCTCTCTCCTCCCACCACCCCCCCAAGAGACACGGTTCAAGTTCTTTAACACATTGTGTCTGCGCTCTGTTTACATTAGATTCAGTTGAGTGGCTAAAGCTAGCGGAGTAACAGGCCTGTCAGGTTGATTTATGAGCACATCAAACAGAGTTTCAGCATGCCACGCTGGACTGACAGCGGCACTTCATTAATCTGACTCCTGGGTGACTCCGGAGCTCAACCGTCAAACCCGCATTTTAAGCATCGTTTCTTAAAAAGTGCACAGCCCAGCATTGGCGATGCACAAATGCATACAGTGAAGTTTATATATATATATATATATATATATACATACATATGCATGCATACCCCTAAAATGCTTTTTAAACCATCATTCTGCTGACTAACAGCAATATGGACAGCAATTAAAGTAACCTTAAGTTCACTTTTTAAACTTCAGAGAACTTTGACGAAGTGAAGATTTCACATCTTGTGGTGGCAGCAGACAAGGCCTTCAATGTTGTGAGTGTGGAGGGGGTTACGGGGGGGGCAAGAAATTCCATCTAATTTTCCCGTCGCTGCCAACTCTCAGAGTAGAGCGTGTCGGTCCCAGAAATCAGTGCAGCACAAACTGTTTTTAATCTGGGGCCCTGTTTTGTTTGACGCACAAGAGGAGGATTCCTATGGGTTTACAGTGTCACCCCAGTGAAGCGTGTCTGGGGGAAACAGCGCGCGGAGCACCAGGACTGCTCTGGAGATAAGCCCTTAGAGGCAGGCTCCCTCAGCAGGTGCCTGTTTCGTCTTTAAAGAGACACAGAGGCAACCCACAGGACAGGGCTGGCTAAAGAGTGTGTGTGTGTGTGTGTGTGTGTGTGTGTGTACATCTCAGTGGTTAGACGTAAGTGACGATGACATCACAAACTATTTGCTTGGCTGGCTGTCATTTAGTCCAACTGGGCCATCAGACCACTGAGGGAGAAACAAGAGGCACAGAAACAGAAAAAAAGACATAAACACAACACACAAACAGGAATGTATTCTTAAACACAGGCCAAATGCTTGACAATAATCACTTATGTAAAACACCCAGACCTTTTCTAATAACTGCATCCCATGATTTTAAATGTGGACTGTAAGGTCTAAGGTCCTATTTAATGTGTTTTCTGCAAAAAAGTACACCTCAAACTTCTTTAGAGTTGACCAGGCAGACATATTAGTTTCTGAAGAGGGCAGCACCAGCAAATGCACATTCCTACCAGTAGGTGGCAGCTACAGAGGAACAAAATGGTCAGCCCTTTTTTTGGGTAATTCCCGGTCAATCTTTTTGGCTGAAAGATGAGCTGCACTGCTGCTCATGGTGTGTATGTGCCTTTGTGCAGTGTGTGCAGGGGCACGGTGATTTTGCAGGACCACATCATACTCATATTGCCTGTACCATCAACAGCTCTCAGGATCTTTAGCTGAGCATGACCTGCATTCCACACCTTGAGTTCAACAGGTCCTGTACAGGAGACTCATGCCATTCGAACAGTTTGGGCTGCAGTCTATGAAATACAGCCCAACTTCACACAAGCATTGCCTTTTCAATATTAATTTAATCTGGCACCTTGCTCTTTAAAAGCCTGATTCGTACCTGCACCAATATTTAATAAGGGGAAATGTCTCAAAAACTCCAGAGGCCATCGGTAAGGTTATCCGTGCTTTTTTTTATCCCCTTCTTCTTTTCTCCTTTTTTTCTTTCTCCCTTCTCTGTCTGCGCCCCGTCCTGTTTTCATGATATGGAAATGTCAAGCTGGTGAACTCGTTCACTTGGGACTGTGGTCTTTGTGTGTGTGTGTGTGTGTGTGTGCATACATGTGTGTGCACGTATGTGTCTGAGTATGCGTGCGTGTATATGCTTGCACGTGTATGTGTATTCACAACATGTCTGTGTGCATGTATGTACGCATGTGAAGTGTGTATGCGTGTGTGGGTGCGCGCACAGTTGTGTGTGTCAGTGTTTGTGGGTGGGTGAAGTGGGCTCTCCTCCGTCATATGACGACACATTTACCAGGCATTTGTACCATCAGCCATGACGCTCTCCTGGGCACTATTTTTAATAACCGTGCCTTTTCCAAGAGAAGTGATCTGCTGTACACCATAGTCTTTCCACACCATCTCAATGACCTTTCACATACCACTTTGATCCTTTGTTTGCAAGCAGGTTTGTCTTTTTCCACCTTGTTTCTGTCACAGAGCACAGACAGAATGACAGGGACATTTTAAGTGGTTATAAATCTAACATCTGTAATGTTATTCAGACTAAGAAGATGCAGGCTTCATGTTCAGAAGAACTACACACAGGTCTAATGAAAACGACATCTGTAAGTCTCAATAGCTGTAGATCTACCAGGTAACATTTCAGACATGCCATGAGACATTGCACACATAAAGTGTTAACATCAACAATGTGTAATTAATGCACCTCAAGGTATTTCTCTGATACCTCAAGAGGGAGCTGAGCATAACAACTATGGAATCTCCATTTATTGTTGAGAAATGCTGCAAAACTGCAGATAAATATCCTTACATTTAGTGAGTGTGTATTTTTGTGTGTACATGTGTTTGTGTGTGTGTGTGTGTGTGTGTGTGTGTGTGTGTGTGTGTGTGTGTGTGTGGGGGGGGAATTAGCAGTCAAAAGGCTGAAATGATGACTCAGGGAGTGGCAGAGCCCCCCTCCTTTCACCCAAACACTCACACATACTGCAACCCAACACTGTATCCAAGCATTAGAGCACATTATGGCCTCACCTACAGCCACTGTCCAACCCCACATTCCACCATCACCACAACATGGCTTCACCCACAGGCTCAGTGTACACGCTGGCAACCTCCCGTGTGTCACACTGACGCAGTACACAATACAAACTTAGTCAACTGAAACCCCAGCTAAAAGGAAGATATAGAACAGGAAGTATCAAACATCTTTGGTCAGGAGCTTCTACCTTTGATCACTGTAAAGAAAGCTTTACCTGGAATATGAAACCAGTATTAAATAGGGAAATCTTTGTATTAAACCCACTAACCTATTTTTTTTTTTTAACTAAGAGTTTTTTTTCTCTTTTGCCTTTTCCAAGACAGCTTTTCTCAAAGTACTAACAGACTAGAACATCACACCAACTATATCCAGAAGAGCAAAAATCAATCAAAACATGAACATGCCTTCAAAACAATTGAGCAATCTATTTGCACATGTGCATGTCTCACTTTAATTAATCTGTGTTCATGCCCATTGTCTTAATGCTACAAACACGTAAAATATTGTGCCAATCTCCAACCGGGTGAACGACAGCATTCTCGTTGTGTTTTGATTTCTGGGTGGTGTGTACCTTTCTGTCCATGAGAAAGTATCAACACTTCAAGTTATGCACATAAGTACAGTGCCTGGAGGGCCATTGTGCAATATGGTAAACTTAAGACATTTATGGATATGTCACACAAAGTGTATGCACACAATCGTCTGTGAGATTTTAAAGCACTGAGAACTGTATTTTACCTTTTCTGTACCTTTAAAAGAAACAAAGGAATTACTGAAAGTGATATTCCAGTGAAAGTTTGCCTAAAATGATGCCAAGCAAAAATATTTGACCACCGATGTTTGTCTGATTGTAAAACCTACCAGTCGTAAATAAGTTTGGTATAGCATTTATAGTACTCAGAAAATGTCCGTTTGAAGCAAGCCTTGTGAGAGTCTTGAGTTAATCTTGTCCTAAAACTCACAAACTGGTGCCTCCCCTGGAATGCCCAGCGAGGCAATTAGGGCCTGCCTTTGTAGTCTTGTAGAGTTATCCCCCATGATCCACCAGGAATCCTGTTCATCTTCATTACTGAAGACACCCTGTCTGTGTTCACCGTTCTAATTGACAATTAAAGTAAAGCTACGATTCACCCACAAAGGCATAAATAGGGATTTTCATGCAGGCTTAGCAGTAGAGACTTGTAAATTAATACTTAATAAGTATTAACAGAGAGCCTGTAGTGATTTTGTGTGTATATTAAATGAAAAATGAAAATCCATATTCCTCCATTGACTTAATCCATGTTTCTAATCATACAGTATAGAATACTGCAACGTCAGGCAGAGTACGGGTGAGAAAGAAAACGTAACAAATGTAATGCCACAGATGCAGCACGCATGACAGGACTGCTTAAAAATAAGATGGGTCAGAAATAAACATGGCAGGCAAGATGGCTTGTGCCACGGTAAGCAGAACATCTTACATTAGGTGCAAAACCGTGCCAAGCAGTGGATCACCTGCACGATGATGAAAAGCGAATCTAGACAAAAGCCTTTCGCTGTTATGCAGGTACAGAACCATCTGAAAGACCAGCGGCGAGCCCCTGAATATAAAACCCCCTGTGGACTCGCAGAACACTACACCGCTCTTCTTTTGAGGAATATATGACCAATTAAACAATTTATGCTAAACACAAAAGTACAGTATCTAAGATATGTGAAGGCCATGGTTCATTTGCTATTTTGTTTTTTTTTTCTGTGGTTCTTGTTGAGGAGATAATCTGCATTGTTACTTAGGGTGCACAGAGGGCTCCAAGCAGCACCTTGCAGACAAGAACCTTGGGGTGCATTTCTGACATGCTGAGCTCACTTAGTGGGGTGGTTAATGTGCAGTAGGAGGGGTTTGAGCAGATCTCACCTCTTTGGCCTGCTTTCCTGCTTGTTGCTGCTGGCTGAGAAGCTGAAGGTGCAGCTGTTCCTGTTGCTTCTTGTAGTATTCCTGCAGCTGGAGAACACAGACACCGTGAGTTGTTTATGTAACATCTGAGAAGATATGCAACCCCCTCCCCCCTTTGGCACTTAAAGATGGGTAATGCACACAGCTGGGTGTCCTGCTGAAGCAGTTCAGGTTAAGTAGTTTGATCGCAGGTGTGGATTATTACTCTTCATCTCGCCAGCGGGGCGACAGTGGGACACCTCGCAAGACTGCAACCTGCAATCTTCTGGTCGCAAGTCTAGCACCAATACTATACCTGCTGCCCAGGGGAAGGTACCTCAGACAGGAGTCACACCAACAAACGTGTGCGAGCCAGCAGGCGGATACATGCAAGGATACACGCTATTTTACCTTGCCACGAAAAGTGTGAAAGTCTTCAAATAACAAAGATTATTGTTGTGGCTGTTACGCAATCGTAAAACCTGTTTGTGAACTGAAGAACATTTGGGAACTGGGATGGTCCACCGTAACCTAACGCACAAAGAGTCACTGTCTGAATCCACCTTCTGCACAATCTGACACCTTGCCAAAAAGCTCATTAGCTACGGGGATTAAGCTAGTTCTGAAACTGGACGTCCTGTGCACTGTGGAATGTACACTAAGGTGTGAAAAATCACTGTGAACTGCTTGCATACATGCTGTAAAGGAGTGAAAATATTTTTGATGTTAAAAGGTGGAGTAGAATGAGGGAGAAGCGAATTTTTAAAAATGGAAGAGTTGACGTGACACAACAAGCCTGCACTCCCTCTGGGGGGGAAATGTTTTCAGCTCAGAAAATGTGTTTACTATTCCCCTCTGGCTTAGTTCACACACCTGTGGAGGAACTAGCAGAGGCAGAGGGTGGGGGTGAATGTGGAGATCCTGTCTGGATTCAACATCTAATATGGCTCCTTGCAGGTGGCTCTGTAGCTTAAGAGTCGAGGCGAACCAGACATTTAAGTTACGAGTAGCCTTTCAGTGGTGGGGGGATTGTTAATACATGTTGGGTGGGGTTGGGTTTGCTGAGATACAGACCTCTCCCCCCATCTTCTATGGCTACCCACCTTGATGGACACAGTGGACTGGAGAACACCTAGAAAAAGCAAAAGCCTCTCTAAAGTTATCTGTAGTTCTCACACAACAGTGAGTCCCCAAGAACGAGATGAAAATGACCACCGTACCTGGTGATAATCCAGCCTTTACTCGGCTCTGGCAGTAAAACCAAAAGTCTGCCCTAACCTGCCTAGCTACTACCATAGCCTGTTTCACATTTCAAAACAACAAAGAGACAAAAAAAAGAATTTCAGCACAGAGTTGGTTAATATAGAACAGAGCTGTTTATTCTGTGGTTACTCATTTAGTGTAGGTGCTGAATGGGGTTTTATCTCTGTACACAGGTAAACTCTGCATTGCTTGTTATCTCAGTACACCACGCCTAGCCCCGCTACACTTGAAACCAAGGAGGAGAAGGTGACGAGGCCAAATTAAATTCTTTCACTGCTTCATTGTGCAATTATCTAAAAAATATTAAATGTCAAAAGTGCGCGCATGGTATTTAGTCAAAAGTTGACAAAACGCAAGAAGCGATCAGTAGTCGGGGGTCACGAGTCTGTCTGCGCAGACTCCCACGTGCGGCAAACGTGGACATCGGCGGCTGTTGTCAGGGCGACTCGGATGCTCTGATATCACAGCACATTTAATGGATACTGTCTGTAAGTCCAGCTACAGTCAAGGCTGAAAGGTTGGCACTAATGTCTAAGGTGACCACTGGGGGTGGAGGGAAATAAAATTCATTTATTTTATTTTCTATTACTCATGCCAAAAACAATCCAAAAAATTGGGCAGAAATGAGGGTTTTAAAGTTCTTGGCATTATGTACCGTATTTGCTCTCCACTTTACGAAGCTTCATGCCATCTCGATCTGGGCTGGCTGGAGACCAGCTCTACTGTCATTACACATTTCACACAGTGTGGCCAGCTAACCACAAGAGCCGCTACGGGCAGCACTTGTTTGTTTTACTTTCAAGTGATTAATTTATTCAGGAAGTCCCATTAAGATTAAAATCTCCCTCTGCATGCTTGACCTGTCCGGCAAGGAAACGCGCATGAAACACAGGGTGCCGTGGCTGAACGCTAAACTAAGGAAGGTCCCACACACAACGTACTGCCCTACCTCACGATCGTGAGGGAAACGGGGGTCTTCTTTTTCACAAGTCACCCATATGAAGGGGGAATATATTATCATAATACTTTTTATGGAAAAATGAATGAATGATGCATGACCTAGGGCAGGGGAGAGGGGGGATGATGCTACTATTCTTCCCGTAATAGTGACTAACTCCATTTGAACAACTTCACATAAGAACTTCTAGCAGTCTCGTACAGCAGGCCACAGACCACACCAGTACTTTCTTACAAGTGACTCACCTTACCTACAGTTCTCTGCAACTGGATGCAGCTGTTGCTGTAAATTCTAACCTATTTAGATTACCTCCTGAAGAGTCCCAACAACTCTGCCTCTTGGGATTTCAGTTTTTCTACACCCTTAAATGCCATGCTGGATGATTCCCCGGCTACACTCAAACTATAGAACAGTAAGCAACAGTTAGGTTACAAATGTGGTTTTCTAATCACAACACTCTGAACTGACTGCTAACCCTGGCCATGAGAATTACACTATTTCTGTTATTATCTCAATATTTACTATGTGAGAAATGGACATATAATGTAACTTGTGTGTGTAACTACAAAATATCCCAAATATTTCACTAGAACAAGAGCAAACCAGTTTTTGACACATATAAGCCATTTTTCTGGATTGCTGAACAAGACCAGCAGGCTTTGGCCATGTGGTCCACTGAGACTGAACTCTAAACTTGTGTCTACCACCTTGGTGTAGTTACAGGACCCTGTGACTGGCACATGTCCACAGCAGGTGTAAGTGCTACATGTGAGTCCTCGCCTGTGGTCAGCCTGGGGACGAGGGACCCTGCAATGTTGAACCCAGATCACGTCAACGATGCGTGTTATATTGTGCCAACTGCCACCAGACCCAATTTAAGCCTTGAACCGTATGTCCTTACAGTTTGCCCGTTCCAGTATGTCCCCCCGCCCAGGCCATTCCACCAGGCACAGCGTCCACTCATTACCCCCTTAATTCATGCGAACACAGAATGGCAGAGATGGGGGAATAATTAAAGGGATAATTAAGGCTTTTTTAAAATAATTTGATTCAGCGCTCCCTTTCATGTTAACCGCCTGCACTGAAAGGCATTCACCTTAGAGTTCCATTACTGTGACCTTGGTTCTATCTTATAAAAAAGGACGGCCTTGTGTGGGGGGGAGGGGCACATCTGATCAGCTGTGGTGTGTTTAAGGGCTGCAGGAAACATAAAGGTTACCCCTGTGCATGAATCCGCATGAGCACGGTCAGTGACGCATGGGCGCCGCGGGTGGGCCGGTGTCGGGCCTCTACCAAGCTGACGCCACACGCGCAGCTGCTGTGTGCAGCGTGGCAATGTGCTCTGGTCTAATCTAGAGGGGGCCGTCGCAGTTATGATAAGCGAGCATGTGACTTTGGAAGGTGTGCATTAGTAGAATGTGGTGAAGGCGTGATAAATTATGAGCTTTTACCAGCTAAGCACCCCCCCCAAACCTAAAAAGCATTTCATTCCAATAACTGTGCTCACGGAAAAGAAACATCTCAAACATCTGAATTTTCATGGTGGGAAAGTCTGCATATTTTCATAGTGATTAATTTTGTTGATCTCTTAGATTGTACATGTTATACTTGCTCAGAGAAAACTCCTTACCCGTTTATTAAATCAACGGTTGTCAGTTGTTCCGCCAAAGCTCATCATTTTATACATTTTATAAAGAGGAATAAACAATAATATAATTATACAAGCTAGATGTATACACGTGCAGATGTGCTAATTTAACGACTGCATGTGACAACTGCAACATACAGTATACAGAAACTGTAGGCATGTGAGCTCATGCCAAAGATATGGGAGGTGAAGAGGTCAGCTGTGGGGAGTGGGTTGACATGGCTGGGGTGGCGAACACAATGTAAAATATTTGCAGGGCACCTGCAAAGAGGTGTTTACTCACTCAAGTTGGGCAATCCTCTCCTTAAGCCCTGAAGTACTATTACATCTAGATAACATGTGCCTCTGGCAACAAACAAAGTGTGTGTGAGGGGGTAAGTTTCGCTTCCCTCCCTCAGACATGGTGCCCCCTCACTTATGCCACCTTTTTATCACAAGAGGAAATTACTCAAATGTGCAGACAGGTTTGCTAAAGGTTTACTTTGTCCTCTAGTGGAGGTATAACCAAAACTCTCAACCAACCAAATATGTCAACACCTGGAGGTCTTTCGCCCTGAAATGTGGGAAACAGCCCATCGCATTGTATTCAGCGCTCATTCCAAAAGCAGACGTCTTTCTGTGCACTTATCAGTGGCGTAATTTCTTTGAACTGCGGGAGGATTTATGATTTGTTTGCATGCGGGATTATGAGCAGTCTGTGTGCGCAGTGACATGTGGTGGTGAGGGGTCACGGGTAGGGGTGGGGGGATGTGTTACCTGCTGCAGCATGAGGGCCTGCTGCTGCTGGAGCAGTGCCTGTAGCTGAGGTGGAGACAGGATCTGCTGCATCTGCTGCGGTGTGATCATCTGTGGGGTCATCATGGCCACCGACACCGGCACCTGTGGGGGTTTCACACACTGAGTCCAGGCTATTGCATGACCAAAATCCCACACTGGAACCCAGCAAGCACAAAGCAGCACAAATACTCATCATCTTAATTAACATTTAATTATACAGCCTGTTAACAAGGACTTTAATACTCCATTCATTAAGCAGCACATGTGGCCTAAACAGAAGAGTAACAAACTCAGACTTGCCTTTAACAAAAAATGTGTTCTAGCCCTACTGGTTTTCACCAAAACTGGGTTGCATCACAACCATAAGGTTGTGGGTTTGAATCTGGTCTTTGGTACTGCGTGTGGACAGCTTGCATGTTCTCCCGGTGCATGTGTGGGGTTGCCCTAGGTGCACATGTTTCCTTCCATGCTCCAAACACATACAGGTTACATGAAATGGCCACTTAAAATTCTGCCTAGTGTGCTGCTCCAGGTTGGTGGCTCACTGTAGGGTTAACTCCTCTATGTAGTGAAACTTGGCTTCTATGTAGTGGGTGATGCAGTTGGACTGATTTTGGTCTGATATGAGTAAGTAAGTACAACAATTACATGGACTGAAACAGCGCCATAGTAGTCACGTGTCCTGACCCTGCTGTTTAGGTGTACAGTGCAAATTCCTCTCATCTTTCCGTTAGCCCAGTTCTATTACAGGCCTCGTTAGGTCATTTATATCACTTAACGGACATGTAACATAGCTCCATTCTCCTCCAGGTAGTTTTAGGAGCGAAGAGAAGTGCTGAGCACCAGCACAGCAGTTGTTTTATGCCCAGATGCTGACAAGGCATCCTTGTCAAATTCCACCACTTGCTCATGTTTTCTCAAGCGGTATCTCTTTATGAATATAAAATCTTATCATCTTGAAAGTACTTCAGCAAACATATTATTATGATTCTTTATCATCATATAAAATCATGGGGGAGGGGGACACAAACATGACCAGATAAGATTGTTATCTCCAGGAAACGGATGGTAACAGTTTGGAATGCGTAGTGAAGTTCTGAGGATGACAGCGAAGCACAAAACAGCGGAGCCGCGTAACTCATAATCATGGTACAAATCACAGTTGTTCAAGTGTTCTTTAACACTGCGAAATCGCAGTGTGTTTACAAAGATTGGTGTGTTACGCTTCCCTGAACGAACAGGCTACTGAGTCACATGGTAAAAATATAGCTGAACAATCGGTATTCCTGAAAAGCTTGTATTATGGTCATCTTCATTTTCATTATTATTATATAATAATAATAACAAAAAAACATATGTGCTAAAGCTAATTAGCATTTAAAATCAGTTACGAAGTGTTTGCAGATGGTTCAACTATCTTAATGATGACTTAAAATATGCACAATTTTTCTTTCAAATGCATATCACTTGTGTTTTCTATGTCAAGACTATGTACATAATTTGCTGGCAAATAAACACTGATTTGTCAAATTACCAAAAACACCTCAGTGCTGGTTTAGAGTCAGTGTGTCTTCCATTTGGGTACAGGCTTCCATCTGCTTCAGTGAAACGCGTGACCACCCATGTTTGAAACTAAAGCTGAAAGCTGCCAACCAACCATCAGCTTCTAATTAAATTAAACACTTTCCCTCTAATAGCCTTATGTCACAGTAACTCATTTGCATATTTTTGATAATCACTCTGTGAGTGAATGTGTGTTCACAGTTAGGGAGACACACTTCTTACATGTACATACGCTATAACTTTGTCTATATATAAAAAACAATAAATCGTAAATTATGCAAATAGTTAAAAATTTAATCATTTGTAAATTCATTTTCCTACCTGGATAATTATACATTCTAATTCATCTATATACATATAAATTTTAAAAGACTCTACCACCAACACAAAGCCACATCACCTTTACTCTTGCATAGGAGACGAGGCTGCGGTTTCACTAAGGGGATGATACCCCCATATTCATCAGAGACACGAGCTCCAGAGCTGGACGAAAGGATGTTTGTTCCACTCAGCCCATTTTCTTCACTACTAGACGAGTAACACGGGAGAGTGTGATGCTGGAGTAGGAGAGGGCAAGCAGTAGCAACGACGTTCTTTATACTTAAAAATTGTTGATAATTTTCTGAACACAAAGTGCTTTGCTGTCTGCGTACCTGTGCATTCAAAGCCATCAAAATATGAATTTTAAATCAGCCCTTATACAAAAAGAGCTCCACCTGTCAGAGAGCATCTCAAAATGCTTTCATCACCGACTAAAGAGCCTTCAATTTTGAATCGCTTAAGTCATCTTTCTCTCTAGTTTCAAAAAAATTAACAAAACGTTAAACTACACAAAGCAGTGGGAAATTGTTTTGTTTAAAAATTCTTGTGACGTGGACCTGGAAAAAAAAAAGAACGCCGTTGAACACCCCTGTGAATTATATCAGAAATGCCAGTCCCCAAAGACTTAACGTGTATCGTCAACATTTTTCCATTCAATATCACTACATATTTAATTACTGCACTGACAAGAGAATTGGCCTCAGACGCCGAAGAATTTCTTTTGGAATTTTTTAGCACAGCGTTGTGTGAAATGGCATTACGGATCTAACAAAACCGATTTACACGACTCATTAAGAGATTTAAGGCCTTGTGCTCTGAGCGTCTACTGCACAAAATAACGGTGGAAAAAAGGCGGCAAAAGCTAATGATACAGATTACGCGTCCACCTGGTGTCGGATTACCTTTATAGTTATTTAGAAAGTGGGTGATATTATCAATTTTATCTCGATATGCACTATGTGGAAGGAAATTCATTTTAGCTGCATCACGAGTTAAAAAAAAAATAGAAGGAAACCCTTAAGAAAGGCTAAAAATTGAGTACCAAGAGGAACAAACGGCAGTGGGCATGTGGGGGGGGGGGCACATAGGGGTTGCAGGAACAGGGCTGCACACCAATTTGCCTGTGCTGTCGCTTGTCATTCTGTGCTCGGAAATGAAAACCTGTAATTAATTGCTCTTCTGCATCCCATTCTTCAAGTGACAACCCATACATTTTATTTTATACACACGTTCATTGACATTTTCAAGTTGCAGGCGTAATAATTACTGGAGTTATAACACCTTCCATTCCGGGGCCTCCGGATTGACGAGCACATTGAATACCGAGTTGTTAAGGTTTGACGCCATTAATTGCCCCTATAATCTAATATCACAAAGGCGGGCGATTACATACCCTGAGCAGAGCATGCAATTCGACACTAGGGTTTCAGAACGGCACGCGAAAACAAAGGCACCGCCATTAGCAGCTTGACGGCTGCTAACAAAAGCGTCTCACAATGCAGAATTATATTTTCATTCCGCTTTGTCTCTGGGCATAAATGACTTTTTCCCTTTCATTTGTATGTGAATAGAATGGGTAATAGAAGAACCTGAAAAACCTAACGATTTTAAGTCAGGCGTATATTAAATGCATTCCCCCCCAACCCCATTTTTTTTTGTCACTGCATGATAATTTATAATAAAAAAAGGAATATAAAGAAATGATGAGGGCCGATTAGCAGGGGACAGGCCAACACGATGGCCTGGTGGAGCACGAGGGAACTAAAACGTTTTTTGTCACGCATAACGGCAAACATTCAGCTCAACTGAAAGTTTAGAGGCAGCAGTTCGCTGACAAGAATTTGAACAGCGCTGTTCTGGAGAATTTTTTTTTTGTTACCCCAAACAATGTTGCATGTGTGCAGACCTCCCTAAAGTACAGAGCAGAAAGCCAGGACAAGGCCTCGGATATCGAGCCAAGCCATGGCCAAGACAGAGGCCCAGCTACTCTTCCCAGCACAGCCTGCGGTAGACAAAGACCGCTCTCTTTCTGCTGCCCGGTTTATATTTAGGCTACGAGTGTGCCGTGCCCTCCAAGGCGAGCGTGGCATCCTGTTTGAAACGCACACCCATTAGGGTCGTGGAAACGCAAATAAAGCAGGTTTTATCTGCGCCTTTCCAGAAGTCTGCGATTACGTTTCTGTTTGTGTTTGTTTAGTTTCGCTTACCTTGGAGTTGACCACATGTAGGCACGGCTGCTGAGAATAACACAGGGACACATGTGCAGAAAGTACAGAAAGCTGCTCCAACCAGGGCAAGGGTCACCATCTCGGGATCTCATCTGAGCGCATGTTGTACACATTATGCAACCATTCCAGGCGATCTAATTTTAAATATGGTGCACAAGCTGCACACCTGTACGTTTATGTTCAGCGTTATCCCCAGCAAGGAGACGCATCTTGTTAGGGCAGAATGACACCCAGGATCAGCACAAAGCACTTGTGTGCAAGTATTATGGAGGTGAGGAAGACACATATACGTAAAGCGTATGCATGTGCGCGCATGTCAGTGTGTGTGTGTGTGTGTGTGTGTGTGTGGTATAGAGGAGAAAATTTTTTTAAGTGTAGTGTATGTGTGTGTATGCCTGTATGTCTGTGTGGTGTATGAGTGTGTGCACGTGTGTGTCTGTGCATGTACATGAGGGGGGGTGTTTGACGGCACCCCAGCCGCCGCCATAAGTGCCTCGGATGGGGTTCTAATGAGGAAGCGTCCATGGCGCCGCTGCAGCCTCCTGCCATCATTAAGATGCAAGAAGCGCGGCCCAGAAGCGCGAACGGGGGTCCCTGTAATTGACAGAGGTCAACCGCAATATGGAGGAAGAGCCGTGAGGCCGGGAAGGGAGGACGGCCGGGCCCGAGACAGCGGCAGGCGATTGCCCAGAGAAGAACAGTAATTAGAGGAGCTGTTTGAAGAGCGAGTTTAACTGATTAACAAAAGGGAAAAGGAGAGTGAGTGAAAGAGATGGAGAGGACTGTAGGAAAGAAAGAGGTGGAAGAGTGCCGGGCGTCCCAAAGGGTTGAAAAGGAAAACGGGGCGACATACCGCGCATCTCAATGAGTCCTAATCTTGTTTGGCTTCCCTTGATGAATTTTAATTCCGTATGGCGACGAGTGCCCCCTTGTTTCCGCCGTGCTAATAGAAAAATAATGAAATCTTAAAGCGCTCTAAAGGTAGGTGTTACTACGAGTGCAGGACCAGAACTCGGCGCTGACCGTGATTTATGCATCGCAAGATAAACGAGCTCGCCCCGGTGCCTGTTCTGGAGCGACAGGGAGGACAGAATCCCAATTCGCTGTCAAGAAACCAGATGAGCAATTTCAACAATAAACAAACAGTATCAAGGTGCTCTCCTGATTAAAATCACCACTGACGCTCTGCTGCCATTTTGAAGGGTAATAGGGAAAATGCACCAATTATAGTAAAACAAAATTGTAATTTGTTTATTTTAACTAATGGTAGCAAATGAAGAAAACTGGCTAGGGGTTTACTGCTGAGCTTCAACAGTGCCCACAGATGATGGCATGCAAATTGTAAGATGGCACTAAAGGGTACAAAAAGGACACGAGTGTTTTATGTATGACTTGCCCAGCTGTACATTTGTAATCATGTCAGGCTCATCATGGTTACTACATGGCTACCACAAAGTTCAACACGGTGAGAGACAACCAGAGACGACCCAAGCAAAGTCAATGCAAAAAATCCGGGCCACTGCAACTGTTCAGCACTGATGGATATTAATTTTAAATGGCCATATGGGATAGCTTTGTTCCTTATAATTAGGAGCCTCTGTCGGCCCTCATCCAGGAGGTCTGGAGAAGCCATCATAACACCCCACGCCCCAACACCAAGGCACACACGCAACAGCTACATCCACTCCCACGGATCTGCCTCCGCGTCACCATCCCCACATCTGGAAAGATGCTTGACTCCTCAACAAAATTTTTACTACTCCCGCATTTTCGGCAGACAGTCATAGCAGGGGCAGCGGAAGGGGGGGGGGGGGGGGGTCAGTTCCGACGGACCCGCTGCCCCCCCCCCACCCCCCCCACAAATGGCACCGAACAAGCCCAAGTTACGCACGGCCGGCCCAAGCAATTTGGGAAAAAGGGTAGGGGTGAGT
>JABJVR010000103.1:2599908-2630892 GCA_025773905.1 Chitala chitala
ATAATTAATAAGGAAGCAGTACAAATTTATGTTCCTGCATTGGGCATACTAATGTTTTAACTTAATGTTTCTCCAGGATTTTTCTTTCATTTTGCATAATATTCCATATTATTAAAACAGCGAAGTCAACAGGCTGCCAGACACTTAACGTGCAAGTTTATGGTTATCTCCAGAGTGCTTCTAAGGTTAGCTAAAAATAAATACTGTATTCTTGCTGTTATATTGTTAGTTCTAGCCATCTCTGGTTTAGCTGTTTTGTGCGTAATGGAATTCATGTATTTGTAGTCCATTTTGGATAGCCCGTCTTGGATGCACGATTGCTGCATAAGCGTTGCAAGCATACATTTCCCATGACGCTCATCGCCTTAATACAAACTGGCTTCTTGTGCTCAGGGAGTGTTTCCCATTTAAACAAACACAGCGGTGAAGATGGCGGAGAGTTAAGAGTGGGTGAAAAGGAACTGGTGAGCTCTGAGGAATACATTGAAATTGGTAGGTACAGCTTCGTGTCTTATATTACGTGGAAGCAGTTTAGCGTTGGTGTATTTTAATTTAGCTTGATAACTTGTATTGAAATATGAAAGAAATGTAAAGATTTTACTCCAGGCAAAACGTTCTGGGGAGATATTAGTAGCTACCTTAGTCCAGTAGTGAAGTATATTCTGTCGCGCTGTCTCTGTGTTTTAGTATGAAGATTATTATGTAGAATTTACGGGTTTTGCATTTTATGAGAGATGTCTTCTGACCTTGTCGATAAGCTAGTTGTATTGCTCTATAAGATTTGCCGAGATCTAAGTTAAGTGAAGGCTGTTCTCAAAATATGACAAGATTGTGCAAAGTTGTTCTCCATAAAGAATAAATGAAAACACGCATTAGCATTTTCTGTGTTTCCGTAACTCGTGATACAGTAAGTAGGAAAATTCATTTCTTAAATGTAAACTCTTTAATTTCTCTTACAAACTTATTTGAAGGCATGTTGCTCTCGTGGACCCAACGTCGTCTGGCAAAGCAACAGCTTCGTCGAATCCCTTTAAATACCCTATAATGTACAGCATGTGATTAAACATTTGTTGGAGTGTTAAAGAGATGCACCACATCGACATTTCATTGTGACTTTTTGTCATTAAGAAACGTTTACAGGACTCACTAGTTATTAAAATTCCCGTGCGATTTCAGAAGATTATAAAGTTTATCTTGAGGCGCGTGCTCGTTGCATTCCTCCTGCCTTACAAGACTTTGCAATTTGAGGAGAAACGAGTTATTTGTTGACGCTGCGCAAGGCTCGCACGTCTTGTTGATGTAAATTGTGTGGAAATCGACGGAGCCTGGCAGTGTCGGGTGCAGCGGAAAAGTGCAGAAGACCGTGTCGGTTGCCTTTCCAAGTCTGCTGCGACGCCTTTCTGAGCGACTTGCTCATGCATTTGAATGTTTGTTTGGATCCCTGTGAATACCAGGCTCCATGTTAATGAATGCACACTTGTAAGCAGTGATAAATCGCTTTGCTCTTGTGTGGCCATCGTGGGGGGATGGAACGGTTGGTTGCTCGCTCGCCTTCATGTCACGACCTTTTCCAAGTCGCTACATTTTGTGGGCGAATGTCGCTGGAAACGACGTCGTGCCGCAATTTCAAACCGTCCGCTATACCTACTTTATAATGCCTCAGTACGAAAGGCAACGGAGAAAAAAATATTTGCACACGTTTCTTGGAAATATCTGTGCTGTGGTGTTTATGTAAAAGTACAAGTTATGAGAATGAAATGCGAGTGAGTGATTATTTTAAAACGTTTGAGGTTGCACAGAATAGTGTGTAGTGCGCGCGCTTGCTCGTTCTTTTCTAATATCTGAGATCTCAAACGGATAAAAATGGTTAACGGAACTCTGTACATTTTCAATTTCTGTATCGATTGCTATGCATGCAAAGTTTATGGTATGACGTAACGCTCCAAATTTTGTGGTTTCAAACATGTTGCTAGCGACTTGCAATTTTGCGCGTTAAAACGATTTCATACTTAATGCTTGCTGTTTCTAAAGTGATTATGAATCCAAGTGTGGCAGTATCACACAAAACAAATATGACTTTGTGGTGACTGCGGTGGTACAACCATCTGTTTTCTGTCTGTGGGGTAAAGAGTGGGAGCAGATTGCACGAGGGCTCTACAGGTGACAATAGTTGGATGGGTCCTCCTACTTTAATAACACTGCCATGTATGTAGGAGTAATATTACAGCCTTATTTTTGCCATATTACTTATCTTCACTCAAACATGCTGTCTGGATTGCCACCTTGTGGGTGCAGTTTAATATGACCTTTTTCTGTAACTGGCCCCATGGGTTCCGGGTTTAGAGGTTTGTTATGGCTTTTGCTGGAAGTACACTTTTGTATTTTGAATTTTGAGTGCTATTTCCCGTTAACTTTTCATGTAGTTAGACACTTAATTGGCAGGCGTAGATGTACAAGAGTAGATTTGTATAAAATGCTATGATTTATTTACTTTTAAACTATTGTTGCAAGAATGTCATCTTTGTTTGAAACACAATTTGCTGCTGTTTGTCTTGTTTCTTGGTCAGCTTTTAGAACACTTCTCACATGGCTGGCAGCACCACAAATGGCATTTTCTCTTTATGAAACTGTGAAAAGTACAGATGTTCACTTTCCACATTACGGCCATATAGTCTTGAATGGTGCTAAAGTTTTGGTTTAGTTTTATAACAGGTTTAAACAACAAATTAGCTTTTGCGTGTTTGACAAGAGCCAGCTTGTTTTGAATGTAGAAATGTGCACATGCATGTGAATTGGTGTTGGAATGAGTTGTCCAATAATAATGTCTTTATTGCTTGGATTTTACAGTCTGTGAACTCCTGTGCTCCCTGTTTACGCAGTGCCTGCACTTCCCTTTCTCTTCTCCAGCTGCAACAAGAAAGTTCTTGTTTATCTGTGGATTATGTATTATTATGTATCTTAAACTGGAGCATTGTGCAAGTGCTGCAAGACAATTGCTTTCATACATTACAGCTGTTAGATGTTGATTTTAGTGTATAGAGTAATATAGTGAAACTAGGGTTGGGCCTGAAGTTGAAGTGTGTGTGTGTGTGTGTGTGTGTCTGTGTGTGTGTGCGTGGGTTTGTAGGTTTCCCTGGCAACCTGTCGTTTCCTGGTGACAGGATCGTTTTGAGTGGCAGAGCAGCAGGGAGTGCTGTAAGAGCAAGAGGCTCCTATGAGCTGTTAAGGCAGCCCTGCTGCCTTGCTGTGGCTGTGGCCTGTATGCTGTGACAGCAGTTGCAGGACTCTACAGGTGCTTTTCCTCCACCAGGCTTTACTGTGAACTCATCAGCATTATCCTGTTGCAGGTGGCATGCAGTTAAAATGGACATAGTCAGTGTTTGTTTTAAGCAAATTGTTCAAATGGTACAAAAGATGTTTAAAAAATGGTGTTTTAAGTGGTGAATGGGTTGAAAGCAAGTGTCACCACTTTGCACTAATATTGTAGTCATCTGAATGTCAAGTCTGGTTTTGGGTGCAGCCTAGCTGTGATACACGTCAGTTATAGGCAGCTCACAGATTTAGATAAAATCAAGTTAAATTCACCACTTCTGGTGAAGAGCATGCCTTCGAATTGTGGTAATACTTGGCAAAAATGCTTGCAAACATTGGGGGGGTGCATGCAAACTCCACACAGATGGTGCTGGTGATCTGAACCCCTTACTGTCAGAGTAAGTACAGGGGTTGGTGTTTTTATTTTATTATTTTTTCTTTCAGTGAACTAGCAAATTAATGTCAGTGTATTTTGTATTTGATAATTGTTTATGAATATCTTCTCTTTTAGGTTGGAGTTGTGTCCCCTCACTCTCTAGGAAACAATGTCACTTTTTAGTACATTCTCCTCCCAGTAGTGAGTAGCATTTATCAACACCCCCCCCCCACCCTTTCCACTAGAACCTATTGGGACACCTTGACAACGGACAGTAGGGTGGCCATGTTAGTTATAACATAAATGATCGTAAAGAAAGGTGAAGCATGTCAGTCCAGCAGTGTTCGAGGTTGGCTCTTGTATGGCTACGTATGATCGCTTTACTGTGTGGCCTTTCTGGGTAAACAGGTTTTGGGAGTTTTTGTCAGGATCAGTATGTTCTAGTGCAGAGTGAGATGGTCTTGAGCATGTATTCCCCAAACAGCAATGGAAAGAGCTTTTTCTAATGGCTTCATTTGTGCTCTGTTGCAGCTTGTGAGAGTATTAAGACTGAGACTTAAAATTACAGTTAAGAATGTGCGTTTCAATCTCCCTCAGATCAGGAAACGCGTATGATCGAGTGTTTTAAACAATGCAGGTGAACAAAATGCACACACTGGTTATTTTCACGTATATAAGCTGTACAGCAGTTTCACTGCGTCTGGCCCTGTGTGATGGGTGTTTGTCACTAAGTCGTTACAGCACGCGACACTCAGACTGCTCCTGCATCTGTGGAGCGATCACCCGGCTGGACCTGCAGACCTGAAGGACAAGCATGGCCATAGTGGCCTGTGCCGAAGACCCCAGCTGCCTTGTTGTAGACTGTGTGCTGCGTTGTCACTTGGTTTAACTGTCTCGTTTTTATTTTTGGTTTGGTACGTTTGAGTCTGTGAATTGCTCCACGCATGTTCGCTCCTGCTCTTTGGGGCTTGTGTTTGTGTCTAGTGTTCAAGCCTGTACGAAGAGCAGACAAAATGAGAACAGCAATAATGGTTTTGAATGAGTGGAGGAAACGCAGAGCTTGTTTTGCATGAGGACTATAGAGGGACTTTTTATATTTTTTTTTTAACACCAGGTATACCATCCTAAAGGGCTGTACTGTATTTTTTAAGACAGTACATGGCCAGTTTGTGCATCTCTGATATTCTGCATGAATCCAGCTTCTCTGTAGGTGAAAGAAAAGCACCAGATCTGTTTTTCTGTCTTTATGCTGCTTTAACCAAGCAAAAGAGCTGTTTCTTATTTTTTAAAGATTTAAAATCTGGAGGCCTCAGTGTTTTTCACCAGATGCTAATGCATATGACATCATTTCCTTTGCCTGCACTTGAGCTTTGTGTTATGCTTTCCGTAATGTTGGCTTACTAACACTCAAACCAGCTAAATGATTGACAGCAGTTTGGCTTCGTGGGAACGGACTCAGATTTGAGTTTGCTTGTCACCCAGAGTGCAGCATTCTCTGAAATGCCTTGATGGAGCTCTGATGCTGTCGCACAGCCTCCAAATTATTACAGTGTGTTTTGAGGAAATTTTTCGTCATCCTTGCAAGTGCTGCTAAAATTCAGAGGTGTGTGTGTGTGTCAGCCGTATCCAGCTGTGACTGGTTGCGCGGAACAGTGTTGCCATGGCTACGGAGTCCCGCGCGCCAGCCTCAAGGTCGTTCGCAGAGCGAGCTGTCTGCGCTTGGCGCACGTGTGCGCGGCGGCTGCACACGCGAGGGGAGCAGGACATGATGGAGATGCCCCAGTGGGACGGCTGCTCTTGATCGTTTTCTGCAGGACCCCGGGGGCCCAGGGCCCTCCTGTTTGCACGCCGCCTGTCTCCATGCTGCCGTCTCCTTTGTTCTTCTGGTATGCAAGTAGCATGCTGCTGGATCCCCGCTCGACTGAACTGTGGGATGAAGAGAAGATGGGGGGGGCTCTGCCCAGACATTGCCAGTGGCCCTGCGGGAAAGCCAAAGGGTTGTAACCTTGACAAGGGGCCCATAACGTGCCCAATCTTGGCCGGTTTTGCTTAGTCACACCCAGCTTCACACTTCACTGGAGACTGGGCTGCTACCCAGGTTCAACCTTAGTCATGTGTTCTGTTAGCCTGCGAGTATCTCAGTGTTGCATTGCTCAGTAGGTTGTCCTGAGCTCTGGTTTGCAGGGTCTTGCAGAGGTAACTCTTGATGCCCTGTTGGAGGTCTGTGTCTGGACGTTGTACGGCAGCAGCCCTTCTGTGTCTTGGACTTTTCTGAGGAGCTCTGGCCACATCTGCACACAGTTAAAGTGGGCATGCGCTGCCGGCAAGCAGACGTCTGCTCTGCGTTACGGAACCCTTTTGTCTTCTCCCCTAAAAACAGCCGGGCTGAGGCTTGTGAAAGCCCGCGTTCTGTGTTCCATCTCTGAGCTCTGGTGGGAATTGAAACAAGGTGATGAAGTGCATATTCAGATTTTCACGTCTTGTCAAGGAAACGCGCATCCAGGACCAAAGCTCTGTAGATGTAAACCCTTAGATATTCCTTTTATCTCCCTCAGTACATAGAGGATAGCTGTGTAGTCATTTGACATGAGAAGGCATCAGGTTTGTGCTGTGTATTGCTCTGTTTGAAGGAGGGGAAAGGCTGGAATGTGTCGTGGGAGTGTTCTGCAGCGTGAGTAGCGTGTGTCTGATACAGCAGTCTCTGTCACACGGTATTAATCTCATACAAGTCTTCTGCCTTCTTTTTGACCTGTTTGCTTACATTGCTGCCATTATTTCCCTCTTTTAGTTTGTTAAACTACCGAGCGTGGTTCTAGTCCTACCAGCCCCCTTGCATCTCTTTTTGACTCCCTCATATTAACAATGGTTTGTCTCTTTTCTCTCCCTCCCCTCTCTCCCTCCCTCTCTGTGTCTTCACAAACTCCTTTGTCTCCTTTTCTCACTGTGCCTCTCACCCGTATGGCCGCTCTCCTTATCTCATTAGCAGTCAGATCCCGCCCAGCACACCTCAGTAGGGGATAGTGCTGCTTTTTCATTGGTTGGATATTTCCTGCTTCGTGCGCTTCAGCTAAGCCACCATGTAAAGGAGACCCAGTGCAGATACCCCAAGGTTTTTCTCCCATGAGCAGCTGCAAGGCTCTGCTTGTAAATCTGAAACATTGGGATGTGGGGTACGACGCATCTGCAAGAGAATAATGGGCTGGATGGATGATAATGTAGAGACTTTACCAGAGGGTTTCAAAAGCATGTGGTTTTTAATGGCTTGACACTGACGTGTGTGTGTGTGTGTGTGTGTGTTAGAGAGAGATCGAAAGAGGAGGGGATGGTGCAATGAATGCCAGAATTTCTAAAGTGTAACCTGTATATTTTAAAAGAATAGGTAAAAACAACATTCTGTGCAGAGAGATAATGTAAGCCCTGAACAAAAGAGGGCATGATGATAAATTGAGTGAGTTTCCGTGTTAGGCCAGACATGACCCAGCCCTGGTGATAAGGCTGTCCTTAGAGACGCCAAGCGTGATAGGTGATCATCAGCTTTGTGAGCTGTGAGTGTCCTCTGCCCAGATGAAGGCAGCTGTACCCTGTCACTGCGCCCCATCTGGTGAGAAAGATAACTGTTTGCTGGGGAGTGTTTTAAAGGCTGCAGCTACACTCTCAGCATAAGTATGTAATGCTGAGAGTGTAGCTGGGACTTTACTACAGTAGGGCACTGATCTGGAGCTAAGGGATGGCGATGCTGCTTTGTGGAATGGTGATGAGATGGTAGGTTTTCCTGTTGCAGAGTATCACCTGGCGGAGTCCCTAGGCTGATGTAAGCAGCTGTGCACTTTGCTCACACTTGCAACGTCTGCATGTTTACACGCACGTGTATGCACGTGTGGTGCGTCACGTGCAGTGACAGCAGGAGAAGATAGAGGCGTGGTCTGAGGATTGGAATGCGATTGAGAGCTTTGCACAAATGTGCAGTTGTTTGGGTTCCCCGCCACTGTTTGAGGTGGTAGCCAATGAGATGTGCAATGCCAAGAGCATACCTGTCGGTGGCATGTACATGTGGCTTCAGTGTGCACGTTTGCGTGTTCTTGTGTATGTCCCCACCCATGTGATGTGCTGAGTCAGTGTCCCTGTGCTCATGAGGGTGCTGTAAATTGGAGTGCTCTGTGGAAGGACATGGGTGCCTTTAACAAACGTGGAGAAAGCCCTTCTCTCTTAAGGACATAAACATACAACCTGCTGGTTTCATGCTGAAATGTCTTTGAGCGATGAACATAACATGGATGTCTCCAATTAAATATGTAGCTGTGTAAACTGGTGAAAATTGAATGTTACTTTCAGGGGAAGACAGCTGAGCTCATGGAAGTAGTAGGTTTTTTTTTTTTTTTTTACCTACTCCAAAGAAGCTCACAGAGCACCTGAAAATAGTCAGACGTTATCGTGTTCGTGTGCAATACCTCTCCTGGTATTTGAACCCATGATGTGACTACTGGTAGGACTTGTGAATTCATTAGTATTTGTGTTAAAGCTGAAGTTAATAAAACACTACTGAAAGCCAACATTATTATGTAGGGAGAGGTATTATTAATCAGTGTATCTTTTCTGCATACCTGTAAAAGATGCTTCCCAAAGCTCAGTCCAGCGTAGAATAAATTACTGAATTGTAAATTTAACAGGAGTTTTTCAACTGATGGTGGGGAAAAAAGACATTTTATAAGGTTGGAAAATTCCTTTTTGGTATGCTCGCCATCTCTGCAGCATGTTGGTTTGTGATTGTGTAAATCTGCGTTGGCTCTGCAGCCACTTGATTCCTTTTGGGATAGTGTAATCTAAAGAGAGATGCACCCTTCACAAAGAGCATGACTTGGGTGTAAGTTTGAAGGTGTCTCGTTCATTGGCTCCTTTCCTGAGGGTGTGACACGGATTACTGCTGCCATGTCTGACTTGGACTCTCTGTCTGTCTGTCTGTTTGTCTGTCTGTCTGTCTTTCTGTCCGTTTCTGCCACTTTCTGTGCTCATCCATCCACCAGTGAACAATCTGTCCATCCATCTGTTGCCCTCTCTTTGTCTCCTCTTGTCTGGGTCTTCCTGTGCCTTGTGACTGGCCTAGTGGAGCACCAATCTCCTCATTGCCAATCAGAGGACGCTCCTGCGAGTTGTCAGGATGAGGGACTGCTCTGGATAATCACTTATAGCAAATTGTTTCACAGCATACAGCTTGCTGGCTTGTTTTTCTTTTTTGTGGATTTAGAATTCCCTTCTGTTCAGCTTCAAGCCTGGTTGACTACAGACTTGGCACCCTTGAGGCTATGGTGAGCATGGATAGAGCACACTTACAGACCTGTCACCTGACCGAGCGTGGCCCTGCAGTGTTACACCCTGTCCTGGGAAGTGTATCCGGACATGACGTGTGCCCGCATGCTGTCACCGGTGGAGGCCAGTTTTAGAAATGGACAATGCCACAGTGCCCTCTGAGGGCAGGATGTGATGTGGGGGTGGGGGGGGGGTGTTAGTTAAGATTGTTTGACTGATGTGGGTGATGCTTGGCAAGGCTTGGAGGTCTTTGTCATGTGTTATTTTAGCAATGGCAGTTCTCCCACACCTGAAAACGGGTGTCCAGCACAACAGAATTGCTAGTAGTCTGCTAGAAATCCAGTGAGTATGAAGATGTCTTCTGTTTTATGGAATGCTCTTCTCCTTTGTATGTGAAGAAACTGTGTGGTTGATGGGGGGGGGGGGTTCATGATAATCAGCAGCAACATGTATAAACCTGTGTTCACTAAAGCGGCTGGAATTTAGAAAATACCCCAGAGAAAGCCGTGCACCAGCAGTGCTGCTGGGGCCAGACATGGGACTGTCAGGTCTGTACGTGCCTGTGTGTTCACCTTTCTCTAATTCTGCCTCTTTTCCGTATCCATATTTTATATTAGTGTGTGTGTGTGTGTGTGTGTGTGAGAGGAGGGAAAGAGACGGAGAAGACAGCGTCGGCTGAGCCGAATCCTCAGAGCAGGCTGAAGTTCAGGCGCTGCTGTGCTGAGTTCTGATTGGCTGAGGAGAGGTGAAATTAAAACCACAGTAAACTTTTGACCCCTGCCGCAGCTCAATGGACCCGCCCAGCACTGGCGCGGAGAGGAGGGGGTTATGGGGGAGGGGAGGGCTGCCTTTTCTTCCTGTATTTACTCCATGCATTCATGTGAGGCCACATGCAAGGGGGGGAGGCTGGTGGAGGGGTGGGGACAGGCACAGCGAGCTCTGAAGGATTGACACAAGCATGCAGCAGGAATGTGACTTCAGCTGCTAAGTGCTGCGCTTGTGCACGCAGCTTCTGACTGTGAAACACAGCATTGCGCTCGGTCCTTAATGTGAGCCTGTGTCGTTTTATTTGCAGCCTTTATAGAGCGGGTCTGACATTTCAGCAGATTCCATTGGAAAGCTCCATCTTTGCTTTCCTTGCCGTGTTTTTTCCAAGCTTTAGAGGTGTTGTCATGCCACCTTATAGACTTTTTAAATGTGATGTGAAAAATTGCCCCTTGCCAGGGGTTTTGGCACAAGGCCAAAACCTGAGTACTGACAAGATGAGTCCCATCTCATGCCCTTTGTGTCTTTACCTTGTGCTGCTGTTGTGCAGCAGGAATGTCGCCCTCTGTTTCTCGATGGTGATAAGGTGTTCTATACACCTCCCTTGTTGTGCAGGTGTGGGGGAGGGAGTCTGACTTTTATGGACATGCACACAGTGCAAGGGGGGGGGGCAGATGAGGTGGCTGCGTGTGAGAAAGATTGGTAGAGGAAGAAGTGGGTGTATCTGCACGATTGTTGGTTTCAACCTGCACTGCTCCACCCTGCCCCCATGTGGTCATGTGACTTCTTTTAAACAGATGGAGGACAGGCACCTGGGAGTAGGAATGATGCTGGCTGCAGACCTGTCCTTCTGCTGTGGATGCACACAGTCCCTCCACATGCTTTTAGGCGGATGGGATAAATAACGTGGGGTTTCCGTCCCCTTGCGTGCACATGCCAGGCAGCGGTACTCTAGTGCAGTAACGGAGTCGAGGTAAACGTGTCACCAGCGCACGCTTCACAGCTCTGAACTGCTAAGTTATGCAACATGTGATAATGTAGTTTTGAAGTATGTTCAAAACAAAACTGGAATCCACAGTTCCTTTTGTTCTCTTGAAAAGGGGGTAAGATTGAGGTGCTGCTGGCTGTACTGGTTGAAGAGTTTTTTAACCCCCGCACACGCCTGCTATCCACTGTACCAAAGCTCCTCTGTTGCCGATCCCTTGTAACAGGAGGTAGACTGTCCTCCCAGTTGCCGCTTATGAAGGTGGCACTGCAGGAGTGGATAGCTCAGTTCGAACCAAGCCTGTGATGCTGTGCGCCCTGCTGTGTGTGTGTGTGTGTGTGTGTGTGTGTGTGTCGCAGGTGTTTTTTTTCCAGAGTGGGTAATTGAGAGGAGGATGCACAAGAGTGACACAGGCCGAGGCTGTGCAGCCTGTGCCACTGCTCAGTTTGTTTCTCGTGTCATTGTGGTGTGCTATCCTCACACCCCTCTGCTTACTTTTGCACTAGCACAGACCTACCCACTTGCAAGGTGCACTCGACCACAGTGATGTCCATCTGTTCAGTAAAAGCACAGACAGCCAAAAATGGCTTCAGGTGTGTGGTTGTACTTTATTTTGTTTACCCAGGGTACAGTGCCGTTCACCATCCTTGAGTTGGGCCTACCTGTACGGTTCTGCTCAAATTAAGTCCGCAGTGCCAGAGGGAGATTCGAACTGTGCCCCCAGCCCCTCGCCCCCCCCCAGCCCTGCTAGTGCTGTCTGGATAAGGTCCACAGAGCAAGGGACAGGTCATGACCTCATTCAGTTGGCATTAGCACTCCTATAGTGACCACCCCCATCAAAAGGAGGATGACTTTGTCAAGGTGAAAGTGTGCCTTCCTCACTTGTCCCTCTCTCCGCTGGGCCAAACAAGCAGCTGTTCTTGTGAATGTACGTGTGCAGAAAGATGGTCTGTGTGCAGCCTGAGTGTAAGAGACTGTCTGCTGCCCTTTGTAAAGAGTGCTGCTGTCATGGTGATAAATAATGCAGCTTTGTTAGCCTGCTGGCCAGGGCTTTGTGATGTCACAGGGCTGTGCGGTCCTTGCCTGCTTAGTGTCAACCTGACCATAGTCTTCCTGCCTCTACTTCCGAAGCGGCGTTAATGGGGAAATCGCTCCTTCCGTTTAAATCTTCTGCCCCTGATATTTGTCTGTCCCAGTACTTCTCTTGGCAGGGATGAGATGCTGGACTTTTTAACTTTGCTCCACAGTAAACGTGACTTGTCGAGGGGGAAAACAGGAAGTGTTTTTTACCGTCAAACTGGTATCACTGGTCAAAGATCAGTGTGTTGTTGTGTAAGCTCTGCCCACTCACAGGTGAGCACAGGCACGCAGTTGGAAAGGGCACCTCAGGTGTAAACAGATCTCTGGGTGTAGAGAACGGGTCTTTTCTGTGTGCATGTCTTTAGTGATTGTTATGTGTCCAGTGAGATTGGCGCAGGCGTTTCCCACCCATTCAGCTGAAACGACAACACTCGCATTCCGTTGGGTACGCTGCTGGCGTTGGTGCAGATACGCACAATGCTTTGTTTCCCTGTATGTCGTGGTGGAGTTGTGCTGCGTTGCTGCCATGCCGGTAACTGGTTTCCCAAGGGGCAGAGTCGCCTGATTTCGGAGATGAGGCTGAAGCCCCTCTCGGCTTCACGGTGTTCTGGCGTGACCCTCAGCGGGCCCCCTCGCTTCCTGTAATTAGATTATAAATAGTGGTGCCAAACGCCCTGCGAAGCTCTCATTTTCAGGGGAGTGGTATAATTTTCTATTTTTGATGTGAGGATGGTGGACAGAAAGCCTAAATTACAGCCTTCTGCTTGAGACGTGCAGCCTGGTGTTCTGTGCTTCTGGCTAGAGTGCATTCCCCCCCACCTCTCCCCACCTTGTCGGTACCTTGTTTCCCAGCACTTGCATGAAGTTACTTGCTCATGCTTATGTGTACGTGTGTATACACACACACACACACACTTACTTTGCGCTTATGTTTACTGTCTTGATAATCTGACACTTGCACTCTCGAATTCAGGAGCCGCATACAAATGCCTGTTGCTGCAAGTTGGTCCCATGCACAAATTGTGGGCCACCTTTTGCTGCTGTTGTCAGAGGTGTGATCCCGTGTGTGCGTGGCCCAATAGAGCAGGCGCCTCTTTGATTGCAAGCTGACCCTGAGCGTGGGGCGACTCGATCTCCTCCAGCAGGAAGCCTCTGCCGCGTTATTTACGTTCCAGGGAGGAGCATCTATGTCCCGGGGGACATGGGGGCAGCAGTGCTCTCGCCTTCGCTCCTCCTCGCTCTCGTGTGGACGGATGCGTTACCAAGCGGACGGGCTTAAGTACCATGCTTGAGGGTTTCCCCTGCCGTGATATGAAACCGCGACCTTTCCTAGCGAATGTTTGTGTACACCAGCTTGTGTGGGTGACCGTTGGCATTGATTTAGCTTTTCTTTGAGCTGACCAGTCCGCCGCAGGAGAGCCGTCACTGGGGAGAACAGAGAGGGACTCGGAGTCTGTTCAGCAGCTGAGACACCTTACAAGTTTCACAATGGTGTTTGTTGCTGGGGGTGTAAAATAGTTTTTTCTTTTGTAATTTTGAAGCTTTCACCTTAACTGATTGGCCCATGGTCTCTTTCTCTTTTGGTCTCACACACACACACACACACACACACACACACTTGGCTCCAGCTTTACTCTGTAGGGTTTTCTGGCACTACCCCCACCCCCCCTCACTCCTGCAGTACACACATGGTCAGCACATGTCTCTTCTGGGCTCCCTTGTGCCTCTCTCCTCTGCTCATTACATGCTTACAGGTCTCAGAAGTGACCTTGTGCCCAGCTCTGTTTTGCACCTCTCCCTTTACCTTTCAGCATGTCATGCACCCTATTCTCTCCCTTTTTCACATGCCCGCAACTGTAGTTGTTGTTGTTGTTGTTGTTGTTTTGTGGTTTCTGCTCTTCCTGCCTGTTCGCAAGCAGCAGAGTAATGCTCAAAATGGCTCCTGCCAAAGCCCGCCCTCACCTGGGTGGCTTGGATTGGTAGAGGTGCTAATGGCCTTTTTCAGTGCCGACGCCCAATTGGTCGCACTCGGGGTGGGGGGTGTCAGTTTCTTCGTGACCGTCTGCAGGCTTATTGTCATGGCTGCTGCACTTGAGGATGGGCAGACTGATGGGCGCTGGTGAGCTGGGACCTCGGTAATGAACGGCCATGCAGTGAGGCCACGTGATAAGACATTCAAATGGGACACTTAGTCACACTGCTTCCTGCTATCCCCCTCCCCTTCAAATGAGACCAGCAGTTCATCTGGAGGCCATGTGGATGGGGGGAGCACGACTGTTTTCTTGTCTCCCTTGGTTGGAAGCCAGTGTAAGGTACTAGATCTTTTTCATGCATGTGCCACACCTGAGGGGAACCTCTGCCTTCATGACCCTGCCATAGCTCCCTGACCTCCATCACTGCCTGCCTGTTAGAGAGATTGCTAAGAGTTGCCGTGTGCTCTGCTGTGACCACATTGGCGCGGGAGGAAAACACTTGTTGCCTTGGTGACTTGCAGCCTTGGCCGTTCAGGTTCAGGGATTTATTGCAGCGATCCAACTTAAAACCCATACAGCTTGTACTGAGGTGCTTGCATCGCGACCCTACGCTCGTAGCTGTGGTCGGCACCTGGGAACTCTGGGGCAGGGCTGCCATGGTTGTCACTGAGCTTTTCACATGGTCCCCTTGCTTTTTGTTTCTGGTGCTGGTGTGGTCCAGCGCGCCCAGTCTCTGGTGCTGGTGTGGTCCAGCGCGCCCAGTGTTAGGAGCGTAATTGCAAGTTTTTTGTAGTTTTTACATGTGGCTTGTTCAACAGTGTCCATAGTTAATCAATGCTGTTTTTGGCATTCTGTTAGCCCTAACATGGATTTTATACATATAAAATAACCATTGCCATACTCCATAGAGCTGGAGGTGAGAGTTAAAATGTCAACTTCCTTTTGGTGTGAATGTAAAGGGACATCTTCGTCTGCTTCCTCAGTGCACAGCGTGATCGCCTGGCCAACCCCAGAAGGCAGTGGGGACAGGCTCTGAATGGAGAGGTGCTGAAGGGGCGTCCTGCTCACGCCAAGGTGAGTGTCTCCACACCTGTGCGCGCAACCGTTGCGTTTTTCCAGTCGCAAGTTGGGTCTGATGTGCAGCTTCCTAAATGCACTGCCTTTCCTTGGTCCGCAAAGCTCAGATTTTTTTTTATTTTTTTAAACAGCTTTTCCTGGAAGAAAGAGAAGATTCCGCTCCAGTGCGCTCCTGTTTTCTGTCTGATCTGAAAGGTTTTTGGAAGCACCTCGCGTCCCCCTTCCATAACGAGGTGAAATTTTTACGCAGACAGATGTTCTGCGTTAAAACTGAACTGCGTTCGAGTGCCCTGACTGAATGTTATTTTATAGGTTTGATTTTAAAGGTACTTTTTGTTTGTGTTAACGTAAGCAGAACAGGGTTAAGGGAAAGGATTAAGTGGACTGTTTATAAGGCCCTAGCAGAAGTAGCTTGAGTCTCCTTGTGCTTTCAGTAAAAAGGGGAAGGAGTTGCGCTCTGTACCGCATGACTCGCCTGGACAATGAGGGTCAGAGCATGGAGGTGAGGTCTCTTGCCCATCCCGACGCGGACTAGAGCAAGGGCCGTCTCTGCGCATGTCTCCTACCCCTCTTCAACATGTGAGATGCTCTCTGTGATGTCCCAGGTGGAGGAGCTGTTTAGTTATGACCTGGCAAATCTCTTCAACTTTTTGAAAGAAAAACCAATTAACCAAATTTTCGCTACCATGTCCTGGATTTCCTCTTTGAAAAATGTTTGTTTTTTAGTGTTTCTGAAGCAGGAGTGTTTAAGATATTTTCAGCAGCCTGGGTTTTTGCTGGCGAGACTTGATGGATTAGTCCCTGCGTGTATGCCAGTGTGATGTGTGTGTGATATTAGTCTTCAGGGCTGGACCCCTGCATTGTGAAAATTGTTGAAACCTTTGTGAAGGTATGCAGTATGTGCCCACTTAGAATTGTCCCCAGTTTCATGTGCTTAATTAACTTTTTTCCTCCCCTTCCTGCAAACGCTGCAGGTAGTGAAACATGCGTGTCACCAGCCCAATTGTTATATCTTAGCTTTATTCTTGTAACCAGACTGAGGTGTTGGTTGCATGTCTATCTTAAATAAACAGTGACGTTAGTAATACCTTAGTTGTAGTAGTAAAATATGGAACGTATTTGTGCATGTATGTATAATACATATGCATTTAAAAACTTGTAATTGTGCAGAATAGTGCTTGACAACACTGAGCTGACAGCAGCAGCAGTTCAGACTATAAGAAACTGCACTCGAGTGTCTCTGTAATTAGGTCAAGACAGATGGGTGTAATTGGTGGCAAAGCTGCCAGTCAGCGCTGTGCGCAGCACCCGCCCCCTCACCCAGCCATGGCCTCTCCTTGCCGATGGAGGACGTGCAAGGCTGACACGTGGTCGCCACCTGTGAGCTCGCTGGAGGAAGGGGCAAGGCTAAAGCCAGCACAGTAGAGACTCAGCCCTGTGGGTTTGTAGCTGTTGCATGAGTATGAGGCTGGTTAAAGAGACGGGGCTCACAGCGGCTCCCCCCATGCCACTGTGATCACACGCTTCTCTCAGGGCTCAGCTGGTTTTTTACGCTGTTGGGGTTGAGTTCGTTTTCATGACGTGACGTGTGGGAGTGCTGGCATTGCTGCCCCAAGTCAAAGAATGATATACCTCTGGGGCTGTTGTGAGTGGTGGGGCATTTCCTCCAGGGTGATTTCACTTATTTTTTTTATACAAAAAAAAAAAAATGTAAACTTAAACTGAACTATAAAGTAATGGGCAATTAAAGTGAAAAAGATACAAACACCAAGTTTTTTTTTTTTTTTTTTTTTTTTATGGAAACTCCTGGATGACAAAGGGGATGGGGTGGACTTGTACCGTTGTGTTTTTTTTTGTGGGGGGGGCACATCAGGAGTGCCCAGTATTAGAAGCAGATGACATACTGCACTGTCTCTGTCGCACCTAAGATGGCGCGTTGTGCGGCTGTGCTCGTAAATCACCCCCCCACCACTGCCTGAGGCGAACACTAGGAGAAGCATGAGGAACAATGGTGCTGCTGATGGATGCTGGCACCTCGTGTGTGTGTGTGTGTGTGTGTGTGTGTGTGTGTGTGTGTGTGTGTGTGGACTGCTCTACAGACCGCCGTCACCTTTGTTAGCTCAAGAGAATATGGTACACGGAGATGCCAGCCCTGCCCAACACCAGACAGTCCTTCACCTCTTTATTAAACGTGTTTTAATGATGTAGATAACCTGGTGCTCTACAACTAAATAAAGGAATAACAGTGCCCATCATGATGATACGTGTTTTTTTTTCTTTTTTTTTTTTTCTCTTTTTTTTTTTTCTCATCAGTTTCCCTGTCGTGTAGACAGTGGCTACAATTGAGTATTGTAAAAGCATCTTAGATGGGGGTTGGGGTTGGGCTTGCCTATAAAAAGCCGGTAGAGGATGCGCATGTTTTCATGCACAGGCATACACACACACACACACACGCAAATGCACGCGTGTCCTGTGGAAGTAGTATAGCCCTTTTGTACAGTCGTGTGCCATCTCTGTTTAACTCTGCTTTCTGCTGCTTAGTGTTGAGGTGCTTTTTGGAGGCTAAGGAGCTGGAGAACAATTAGCTTCTTATCACAGTTCAGGGGGGGAGGGGGGTGTTAGCCATGGGAGCGAGAGACCACATGTAGAAATGCAGAGTGCATCCAGTACTGCAAGAGCCACATGGATAAACCACGAGATGAGACGGAGAACGCGAGCCGATGTTGTGAAGTGGAAAATGCTGCCGAGTGAGAGAATGGAAGTAATTTAAGATGGGCATGCAAGTAGGCAGAAGGGGTACGTGGGGGGGGACCTGTTTTGTGTGTTTGTTTCTCACACCACTGCCCTCCAAGGTCATGCACAGATCAGTGCTGGACTGACGTCTGAAGATGCTATTGGTGTGCAGCCACACTTATCTTCCACTCTGCAAACTTGTTTATAGAAAGGCGTCCTTTCACTATCCCACATATCTGAGAATAACACATTTACACAAATGTACACAAACGTTAATGGGTTCCCCCCCCATGTTTCATTTTTTTTCCCACCCCTTTGATTGACATTATTCCACTCCCCTCAATTCTCTGGAATGTGATGTTGAATACTTTTGGCGATTTTTGCCATGATGAAGACCTAGTTTTTCAATATGTGTGAGGAGGAGTAGTGGATATGGTGAGAGGGTGGGTCACTGAGGACAAGACGTGATAGGTGGGGCTCAGCACTTGCTGGAACACGTAGTTAAGGAAATAGGGGTGGGGAAGAGGCGTTTTGCAATATGCTTCGGCGGCCGCAGCAGCGGGAGGAGGAGAGAAACACGATTCCTCCTCCCCACCCCTCCTGCATGTGAACTCTGGGACAGAGGACATAGCTGGGGTATGAAAACAAGGGTAGGGCCTCCATTTCCTCACGGTGAGGGAGAAGGCACATGGGGCAGAGTGTGTGCTGAAGGTAGTGTGGGGCATGACAGTGTGTGGGGGCAGGCATGCAGCAAGGCGGCAGGCAGCCTGGGAGATGGAGACAGGAAATCTCCTGGAGCACTGCCCAGCCTGTCCCTAGCAGCACCACCCGCCCAGGCTGTGCATGTGGGCGCTTCGTCGCATGACTTCTCCACAGCCAATTAAAAGGGAGGAGTCAGATGTCTGTGGTAAAAATCCATACCTCCTGTCTTCTCCTACTCCCACCCCCTCTACAGCTCCCCATTACACTTAATTATCTTGGTGTGCCTCTGTGCACGTGTGACATCCTTCCAGAATGTTCATTCTGTTCACCTCCCCGTTACTGAATCCAAGATGCCCGTTTCTTTGTGTCTTTATGTTGTCTTGGTTATCTGTGAACCTGTAGTGTTTTTAATTGGAGAATAGTAATATTTCTCTGCTTCAATTAGTTCTTTGGACCACAGTGTGTTTTTTTTTTTTTTTTTTAGCTGAGCTGTGAGAGTATAACAAATTAAGAAAATGAATGGTGCTTAATTAGGAGAAATTCATGTTGATTGGGTAAAGGTGAAAAATTGTCCTCTTGTGTTGGCCTCTTGTTTTTTACTCTGTGCATTACAAGGGGTGCCATTTCTGCATGTTATTCTTGCATATGTACTCGAGAGCAGATGTTGCTTTGTCCTCTTTGTGGTCTGTGTGCCTGCCTGCAGAAACCTGCATGGCTAGGACTGCACTAAGCTCAGGTGGAGACCCCACCCCCACCACAGCAATGCTAGCAGGGGGAAAAAAAGGAAAAGGCTGCCAAGTGGCATGCGCTCAGCCGCTAGGGCAACATGAGCTGCTTTTCCTCAGCAGCCAATCAGGTGCTGAATTTTCTCCCCCCGAGTAGCCAGCCATTCAGTGTAGATGACTCTTCCCCAGTTCCTATGCTCATGTGTGCATGAGTGCTTCTTTCAGGTGATATACAGGATGGAGGACCAGTTGAGGAATGTAATTATTTCACTTCTATTAATGTCATGTTCGCAAAAGTGGGTGCAGGATGGATCTGTCTGGCATTGCACTTCCTGACGGGCCAGGCATCTTGCTGTCTGACCCCAGTCACTTCCTGGAGTGAGTTTGTACAAGGCATGATGGGAAAGCCTGATAGGGATTGTTCTGGGGCTCTACTTAACACCGGTGTGCTAATCCAATAGCAAGCAAGCCTCGGGTGCTCTTCCATTGGTTGTCACAGGAGCGGGAGGGAGGCTGATCCAGGCCAGACATGTTTATTATGGGTGTCAGTCTGCCTCAGCAACAAGTGCTCAATGACTCGTTTGAGTAGTACTTATCCTGAGTTTTTACTGACACAAAATTTTTAACTGAAAATGAAAATTCTGGAGTGAGAGTAGAATGGAGCACATGGAGCAAAAACATGGGGATGTCTAATATGATGTTTTAATGCCCCCCCCCCACCAGATTTCAAGGAAAATTATTCTGTCACCAAGCTAGTCCCAAGGCTTTAGTTAATTTGGGCTTCTCATTTCAGGATCAGCAGCATTCAACTGGATTGAAGTGTGTGTGTGTGTGTGTGTGTGTGTGTGTGTGTGTGTGTGTGTGTGATGAAGGTCACAAGATGTGGCATTTGTGTGCGAGACATCATGGAACGCTGGCCGCCTGGTCCAGGCGTTGTACTCTATGCTGAGGACATGGAGTGAGGGCTGACCATGTTTCTGTGTGCACCCAGGTGCTGATATGTCCTCAAGATGAGCGGACTGGGGGAGAACTCCTTGGAGCTGCTGTGCTCTGACCGGAAACGCAAGCTCTCCACCTGTGACACGCCCGGCTTGGGGTGAGTTCCTCTGAAAGAGGGCTTGTAGCTGTTTTTCTGTAGCCTTTAGCCAATAGGCGGTATGATAGTTGAAGAGTTAAACTTTGATCCGAGAGGCTTTTGATGAACATGTAAATCTAACATTCGAGTATATAACTGGTGTAGCCATCAGCAGGTTTTTAAAATGAATTACTCTCATGAAATTAGGGTGTAAAGATTGTAATTTAGGTAAATTTTTTTTATAGCTGAAATGTCGGCTAAGTAATGTGTGGCGATAAATTTCAACCAGAACCACAGCGTCAATATTTGGTCTTCATGGGTTCTTCTCACTGTTGATTAAATTGACAAGTCAAACCCCTTGATAAAGCAGCTCTTCTTCAGTAAGACTCTTCTAATTACCTCTTGTATTAACAATGCCTTTAATAATCGAATGCAGTTTTGCATCTGCTGCGGTATAACCTGACCCTGTCTTTTCAGATGTGACAAGAGAAGGCGGGAACAGGAGAGCAAGTATATAGAAGAGCTGGCCGAACTGATCTCAGCCAACCTCAGTGACATCGACAGCTTCAACGTTAAGCCGGACAAGTGCGCCATCCTCAGGGAGACAGTGCGGCAGATTCGGCAGATCAAGGAGCAAGGTTGGCACTCTGAGTGCCCTGGGTGGGAGGGGCCAGCTACCTGGGGGCAGGCTGCCAAGCTCAAATCAACATCCACTGGTGATGCAGAAATGAGTTACTGATGAGTGCAGGTGCCTCACTCTGCACTTGTTCATCGCTCTGCTAAAAGTAATTGAGCTTATTGATGTGGCTGTTTAAGGTGCAGCAGACATTTGTAAAACCTACAAAACGCTTTGGTTTAAATAGATTTCAGCTCCTAAAATAGTAAGTTGACATAGTTACATGTTTTGTTGTAATGTGGGTTATTGTTGCATAGTTGGATGTTAATTTGCCTGTTAGCAGCTATCAGTATCTGCGCTATGAAAAATGGGGAATTTACCTAGTAAAGGTAACGAGGGTAGGGCCACCGTTTCCATAAGGTGACGGAAAAGGCACGGCGGGTAGAGGATGCTTGTTGTTTATTAATTAGTCCATATTTTTTTGTTGTGGATAAATGTAGCAATTGTTACAACCTCATTTGGAAAATGGTATGGTAGACCTTTGTCTTTGACATTGTCTTGTTTAAACAACTGGGAGAAGATCATTAGTGAGGTTGACCCAGAACTGATGTCTGAAAAATCTTTTATCTTGATGGAATTATTTCAACGCCTAGCCAGAACATGTTTAAGGAAGTGGAAAATGAATCTTTCTCACTATCTCTAACAAAGTTGACATGGGCTGAATACATACGTGTTATACCAGTTATGTTTCTTTTCCCCACCAACCCTTTGTATCTTTTTTCCTGTAAAAACCAAGCAGCGCACACGTTTATCTTCTGTTTGTGACTGCAGTGCAGTCTTTACTTCAGTAACACTCCAGCAGATGATTTGTTCTTTAGCCATGCTGTGTTGAAAGGGGAATTACTGTGGAGTTGCTGCAACATGTCTTTGTGCTGACTGACACTGCCCCCTCCTGGTCACAAACCTCAAGGCACCTGGCTTCCATTTTTGCTGGTTTAGCAGAAAGGGAAAACAGCTCAGTTTTAGTGACAGACTTACATTTTGCAGCAGTCAATGCAGCAGTTGGAGAAATGCAAAATATAGCAAGATATATTAATGTACCAAATTTACCTGACTTGGAACAGAGGTCATGGGTGTTAACTTTAAATGTTAATGCAGCCAAGCATTTGGCAAAGGACGAGCTGAAAGTTGTTATGACTGTCTTCCTGTCTGTTTGCAGGGAAAGCTTGCTCCAGTGACGACGATGTCCAGAAGGCCGATGTGTCCTCTACTGGTCAGGGGGTCATCGATAAGGATCACCTGGGGCCACTTCTGTTGCAGGTGACATTTGCCTCTTCGAGGTGACAGGGGACAGTGCCTCTAAAAGCGGGAGAATCTGCTGTCAGCTGGATTGTATGCAAAGACTGCTCACGTTTATATGGGAGGAAGTAGGGAGTTGCAGCGCTGCCGCCGTACGGCTGCTAACACTCGGCTGCAGGGTTGGTGACCTAAGCCTCTTGGGTTGTGACAGTAGCACAATTCAGAGTTCAGTGTAGTAAGAAAAGTGTCAATATTCTACTTAATGTTTCATACCTAATGCTATACATAACGTAACTCAATGATTTCAAAATGTAACAGAGCTCTGAAAAGTTACTGCTTCACGTAGTAAATGTGATGACATATAATTTCAAGTTGCATGTAATATAAAGGCAGCGCATTTGATGGTGAGGATTTAAACATTTAGAGAATGGGAACCCCCTCATTGCTGAACCCCAGCACAGCCATGCAGACAGTTAAACTCTTCTGTAAACCCCGCGATAGTCGTCTGTTTGTCAGTCGTGCAGATACAGACCAAGCAAAACGAAGACAATACAGGTCGTCGTCAACTTACGACCTATGCGACTCGCGACTGTTCGACTTTCCGACCACAACTGTGACCGGTATGTCTGGTGAGCGTTGCCCAGCTGGGCGTACGAGCAGATGACAGTTTCGCCCAGCTCTCAGCAGCACTAGCAGTGCCACAAAGCTCAGACTGCTCTCTGTTTGTTTTCTGTGTTCACAACTAAAGGATCATCAGAAGGTTTATCTCTTCTGAATAAAGTTGTTGGACAGTTTGAAGCAATGGACCCAAACACTGAACGATTTGCAAGGACTAAACAGATGGTACATGATGCGTTTTGTCCGTATTGTGAAATGAACGAGGAGAAAAAAGAAACAAACAGTTCAGACAAAGCTCACCTTGTTTATAAAAAAAGACTACCCCGAGCGCTGCCCCATCTGTAATGATTAAACCAACTGTACTATAGTATTGTATGCAGTGTTTTTGCTATTATTTAGCATTATTAAACTAATTAACTAATACTTTAGTATACAGTGTTTGATTAAAGCCTGAACGCGGCCCCAGCTGATGACATCAGCGATTATCATTACTGTACACAGTTTAATGCACGTGCGGTATTCTTTGCATAGCTGACTTACGACCAGATCGAGTTACGACCGGACTGTCGAAACCAATCGAGGTCGTAAGTCAATGACGACCTGTAATATAAACAAATTTGTTATGCAACAATTAATAAAAATATTAAATGTGACTATGAGGTGGAAATAACTCATGGCTAAAGGATTACACACAGTTTACATTGATCACCCATAGATGAGTCTTTTACAACTAAAACTAAGTGCTGAATTGTGCTTCAAACATAGATCTCATTGTTCAATTTAATTTTATGTGTAATTCTTACAGGCTGTTCACCTTTAGGGTAAGTTAATGGAAAACAGGAAAAAATGACAGGAGATCATAGTGCCAGTAAAACTACACTTTTCCAGGTAGCTCCTCTGATGTCAGAGGTCATCACTAACCAGAGAACCTAAAAAAATAATGGTAATGTAATTTAACATTAGATAATGCTGTTTGGTTACAGAACAGCACGGCCCTAATGCTTAAAAGCATTGCCCCTGAATGAACAGTACAGCGTAAAACTGGCCGAGCTGTTATTAAAAAATAATTGGAGATTCCTGTTTTATGAAGTAAATGACGCTGCTGCTATCATATTAACATGTGAGTGGATGGAAATGGAAGTCGGGCTTCAACCTCGGCCACACACATTGGTGGCCTACAAGGCTAAGCCAGAACGAACCGGAAGTGCATTCATATCGTAGGCTGTAGAATCAATGCGATGAAAAATGCATATAAAAAAAAAAAAAAATTTTGAAAATGTTAGAACTGATACTTTGACAACCTATAAGCAACTGGGTTGCGCATAACAGCTGATGTTGGCTGTTGTATAACGTATTCAGTTCTTCCATGTAAGTAACATAACACTTGATCAAGGTGTTGTACTGATGCACAGTTGAATAGTGAATGGCTAGCTGTGTGTTTACCTGAATGAATGTCAGACAGCACCTCTGTGACCTGGTGGCTCAATGGGTAGAGCATCAGGCTGGGCTGCTGAAGTCTCCTGGTTCAAATCCCAGCCCAGCCACCAGGTGTGTCCTTGAGCAAGACACCCAGCGCTAGCTCATTGTAACACGCATATGAAATGTTGTAAGTTGCTTTGGATAAAAGCGTCTGCTAAAAGACTAATAATTATTATTATTGTTACTTCTGCCTTTCTGCTCCAGGCATTGGATGGTTTCCTGTTTGTAGTTAACCGGGAAGGCAGTGTTGTGTTTGTGTCGGACAACGTGACCCAGTACCTGCAGTTCAAGCAGGAGGAGCTGATTGGTACCAGTGTCTACACTATCCTCCACCAAGAAGACCGTGAGGAGTTCCACAAGAACCTGCCGAAGTCCAATGGTAAATGGCGCTACCTCATGACTTTGTGACCTTTGGCTGCTAGATAGTGTGCAAGTGACTTTGTCTTCTGGGCTAATGTTATTCCTGCAGTGAGTGATATGCTTTTTGTATGCGTGATGTGGATAAGTCTACAGAATATGATGATGAAGGTAGCAACAGATCATGCAGTTCACAATTTGAAGTGGATCGTGGTTTTTGAGTCGTGGATCTGATCAGTTTTTTGGATCAGTAAAAGCAACCAAAAGGAGATGAATATAACTTTGTTTTACATTTAGTAATTTAAAGAAATGAGTGCTTAAAGCAAGGAACCTTTGCCTGTGGTCTTAAACGCTGTTTTCATTTAAGATATTTAAATAAAAAGGTATTCAATACTCAACTGTTGTGCAACATAAAGCATTGCACCTATTATGAACAGTGTGCAGTATATATTTTGCACACTGTTCATAATAGGTTCTGTCGTGCTAATGACATGCTGTACAATTTAAATGGCATCACTGTGGCCATCGGAATAACTGCCACGTGCATCTGCCTGTCTGTGTGTCTGCTTCCTGACAGCGAATGGTGTTTCCTGGGCAGGTGAGGCTCCCCGACAGAAGAGCCATACGTTCAATTGCCGTATGCTGGTGAAGTATGGCCACGCGCCCCCTGAGCAGGGGCCCGAGAGCCCACGGTACGAGACCATGCAGTGCTTTGCTCTAAGTCAGCCCCGGGCCATGATGGAGGAGGGCGAAGGTGAGAAGCTTACTTGGCCAGTTTCTAGTTTGCAGTGATGTGGGTATGAAGGGACGGTAGATGCCAGCGCTAAGTAACCTGAAGTATCTCTGCATTTTCTGCTTTGTTCTTGTGTAGACCTGCAGTCATGCATGATCTGTGTGGCTCGCCGCATCGCGGCTGTGGAGCGCTCTGACAGCTTCGACACGCGGCATGAGCTTTCAGGTGACGCTCCTGCCCCCCCCTTCCCCTGCTCCCCCAGGAACATGTGCACTTGCATATACACAAGCATGTTCTCCTGGAGGTGCTTACGCTCTGGTGCATCTTGTTGAGCAGGTAAGCTGGTGCAAATCAACCCTGGGACGCTGCGGTCGTCCATGCGCCCTGGCTGGGAGGAAGTTCTACGCCAGTGCCTCCAGATGTTCCTGTATCACAGTGAGGGCCAGCCTTGGTCGCACAAGCGGCACTACCAGGAGGGTATGTCTGCAGCGCCACGGTGCCCTGCCTCATCAGTGTCACGTGTACAGCTGTTTACCATGTGTGAGTCACTCTGTCCGTTAACGTCCACAGCATTCATGCACGGGCAAGCGGAGACGCCGACATACCGCTTCTCGTTGGCAGACGGCACTGTGGTGGCCGCGCGGACCAAAAGCATACTGTGTCGCAACCAGATGACTAACGAACCACAAGGTTTCATTTCCACACACCTGCTGCACAGGCAAGGATCTGCCCAAGTCACCTAGGCCACGCCCTTTTACATGCACACAGTAAAAAGTGGAGCTATGTAAATGGTGCTCAGGCATAGATCTTGTATTTTTAATACATTTCAGAACCACAAATACCGGAATGTTCCCCTCCCCAAATAATTTAAAATGAGAACGCTGTGTCAGTTTCACCCCCTGTAACATTAGGGGTTTGTGCTTTGCTACAGTTGATTTTCATCCCGAATAATTATGTTAGCAATACTTAAGCTGGTGACATGTTCAAATGATGCTAACTAACATGCCTCAATATCACGACTTTTGACTGGGGCATGTTGGGTCAAAGATTTGGCAGCCTTGGCTTAGGTAATGGAGTGGAGGTCTGTCAACGCTTACGCTGTCGTGCTTGTTCCAGGGAGCAGAATGGCTACCGCATCGGACAGGCTGGTATGAGGCCGCAAAGCATGGGGAATGGCAATCCAGATGCCCAGATGAACATGCCCCCTGTAGGTGGGCCCACAATGGGCATGAATCGAGGTTATGGCATGAATGAGGGACAGATGGGCGGGGGTATGTATGGCAGTAACAATAGGATGGTGCAAATGAATCAGATGAACCAGATGAATTCCATAAACCAGATGAACCAGATGAACTCCATGAACCAAATGAATCCGATGAACCAGATGAGCTCGATGAACCAGATGAATCCAATGAGCCAGATGAACTCAATGAATCCAATGAGCCAGATGAACTCAATGAATCCGATGAGCCAGATACACCCAATGCAGTCGATGAACCAGATGCACCCAATGCAGTCGATGAACCAGATGAATTCAGTAAACTCCATGAACCAGATGAACTCTATGAATGCCATGAATCCAGCAAATCAAATGAATCTAATGAACCAGATGAATCCAATGGGTCAGGTGAACCAGTCTGGCATGTCACAGCAGCATCAACTACCCCCATTCCAAGGTGGAGGATATGGCTTGGGCATGAATAGCCCTGCCCAGGGCAGCCCAGGTATGAGTGCACCTCAGCAGAGCCTCATGACCTCACCCAGAATGCGTGGAAGTCCCAAAACTGGGGCTAGCCAGTTTTCTCCAGGTATGTCTGAGGTTAATAGAATAGTCTACTTTAGAGTGACATGATTTGACTGCATGTGGTTTTTCAGGACACACGTGCTCCCAGAAACTAGAAATTCTAGTCTGTGTAACCAGTATTTGAACTGTAACATGAGATGCAATGACATTGCACTGTGGTGTACAAGATGTCTTTTTCACATAAGTTTGAATTTTGAGTTACGTGGCTTGTAATATGTGGTTTAAATACAGACAGTGATTGGAAATTTGTGTTACTGCTATGCAGATCAGTTGCGCCACAACTACAGCAAGCACAGTGCTTTAACAAAAATTGCTTGTGATATCTAATGACCAATCAACACCCTTGTATATGTTGCCATGGCAACATTCTAAATTTAGCCTGCACTAGCTGTCAAAAGACTGCATTGATGGTGTGCAACCTGAATTAAGAAGAATTTAAGGATAATTTTTGTGTTTTGCAGATATGTCAGATACTAATGCAGTTACTCTTGTGTATATATTATATGTGTAGGTGTACACACATTCATAAAATTAAACGTCTTCATTTGACAGTGTGTTTAAAGTGTTAGGGCTTATAAATCTTGTTTGTGTGCATGACAAGATCGTCTGTTTGTGCCCAGGTCTTCATTCCCCATTGGGTCCAGCCAGTACTGGAGGGTCTGGTGGTTTCTCCAGTAGTTCCCTTAATGCCTTGCAGGCCATCAGTGAAGGTGTGGGCAGCTCTTCCCTGACTCCGGCCGCTCACAGACCTGACGGATCGCCCGTCACCAACGCCTCGCCGCCTCAGCAGGGACGAGTTTCAAGGAGCCCAGAACCCCAGCCCAGCGCCCCTACACCACCGCCTGTGCCCGATGGTCAGGGAGCGCAACACAGGGAGGGCTCTGATGGAGCCAAGCCCAGCACCGAGCCTCCTGCCAGGCGGCTTCCGGACAGCAAGGGTCACCGCAAGCTGCTACAGCTACTCACGTCCCCCACCGAGGAGCTAACCGTGCCAGGTGCTACCAGCCCACCCGCGACTGCTGTTTCCTCCTCTTCATCTGGGGCTGGGCTGCCAGGTCAGGGAGGGGCCCCCTCTTCCTCCACCCCATCTGCTGCTTCTGCCCACTTTTCACATCCGCTTCAGGAGAAACACAAAATCCTGCACAAACTGCTGCAGAATGGTAACACCCCTGACGAGGTGGCCAGGATCACGGCCGAGGCTACGGGGAAGGCTGTGGGTGCACAGGAGCCCGGCAGTGCCGAGCCAGGGGCAGGCACAGGAAGCAGCGTGGGCAGCAGCAAACAGGAACAGCACAGCCCCAAGAAGGAGAAGCCACATGCTCTGCTGCATTACCTCCTCAAGGATGACTCCAAGGAGGTAGAGCTGAAACCGAAGATGGAGGAGCCTGAAAGCAAGGATGGACATGCTGAAGGCCCAGAGAACAAGATTAAGACTGAACCGGCTGATGAGGTAAGTGTGACGGCCAATCATTACTTTGGGATTGGTGGGGGGCAAATCTCATACTCTTAGCCCTGTCTGTGGTTTCTCTAACACACTGGCTTTGGTCTCCTCCTCTAGTTGGAATCGATCCTAGGGGACCTCGGGAACTCAGGCTCTGGCTTTTACTCAGATGGACCTGTTGGGGGCAGCGATGGAGCCAGCAAGCAGGGCAGCTGTGTGGATAGCAACCATGGTATGTGTGTGTTAGCAGGTAAACACTGAGCAGTGGCTAGTGCTGTTGTAAATCACACCCTATATTACACCCTCTGTACCCAGTCACAATCTCAAATATAGCACCATAAAGAACTGCTGTGTACTGCCTCATATGTGGCAAAGTTTCTTGAAAAGTGCAGTGCTGTGTTGGTCTTCCTGGCCCAGGATGCTGAGGACGGAACCTTTTTTTTTTTCCTCAGATGCTAGGAGTCCAGGAGTGGTCTCAGGGCCTCGTGCGCCCTTTCAGAGAGCTCTATCAGTAGACTCAAAACCCCAGGTGGGGGCAGGTGCAGCTGGCCGCCGCAGCGTCCCCTGTCCCGGGTCCATCAAGCAGGAGAGCGTTGATGGGCCGGGCTCAATGGTCGGAACTGACTGTTTCCCTGGCAATGCAGGTGCGGGTCCTTGGAATGCTAAAACTATTGAGTGAAGTGCTGTGGCTGTTTTATCACTTTAAAGCTACTGCTATATGCAGAAAAGTCAGCTTTAGCTTCCACGTCAGTGACATGGATGTGTATGAAGCCGTATCCACATTCTTTGAACAGACTGAACTGTAAGGCAGTGTGACTGAAGGCTGTGATTTGGGGATCTTTGTCTCTGTAGGGATGGTGAACAGGGCTATGGGAGGACCTCAGCAGTCTCCAGTGGGAGGCTCAATGGACTGGGGAATTTCTCGCTCTGGTGGCAGTCCCGGAGGCTCCTCTGGTCACTCTGTGATGGCCCAGCCTGGGACAGATTACAACTCCAAGCCCATGATGGGAGGGGGGCCGCTGGTCAGCCGGTCGAACAGCATGCCGGGCCCCCGGTCGATGTTGCAGCAACAGCTGATGGATATCGGTGCGCAGTGTTAGCGTCACGTGTTTGCAGACGTGTGCATGTGTTTTGCCTCTGTGATCGTTATTGTGATCTTACGGCGCCATTATAAGCAGTTAACGTAGATTAATTTTGTAGGCCCGGGTGATGGTAACATGGGCTTGAGTCCCTTTGGCCCACAAGGCGGTCCGAGCCCCTCGTCATCCTGGCCAGATGGATCTCTAAGCATGGACCCCAGTGCACAGAGTAACAGGAACAGGTGAGACTGTGGCACAATATGACAATAACAGGCTTATTTCAAGCCTGGTTTAATCAGTCTGTTGCAAATAAGCAGCATTCTGTAAGCTTGGTGTGGTCATTACATTTAATGTATTCACAAGCAATGAATGGATTTTTTTAAATTATTATTATTATTATTATTATTATTATTATTATTATTGCTGTCTCAGAACTACTTTGAATTCAAATTTGTCAACATTAGTAACATTCTGAATGTTACTAGTCATATACTGTATATATGAGAAATACTTGTCATTTAAAGCTCTTTCTCCAATAAGCACTATGTGGTTTATGGACCTACCTTTAAGTGCTGAACATGACTGAGCAGGCCCGCCCCACCTGACCATCCCTTTCAGGCGTCAGTTTGGCAGTCCTCTTGATGACCTGCTGGCTCCACCTAGCAACAACGAGGGGCAGAGCGATGAGCGAGCCCTACTGGACCAGCTGGACTGCCTCCTCAACAATGCAGACGTGATGGCTCTGGAGGAGATCGATCGAGCACTGGGCATCCCTGAGCTCGTTATCCAGGTGAGAGCCTGGTGGCGGTCACACCCAAAAGCCTCTCAGTGAACTGTGTGTGCTTGTGGAGTAATTCTGTAAGCAAAATGTGCTGTGAAAAAGCACAACATGAGTTTTTCCTTGTTGCACCCAACACTTACAGGGACAGGGGTCAGAGCAGTCCATGGAGCCCTTCTCAGGACAGGACTCCCCAGCAATGATGGACCAAAAGCCCCCGTATGGCCCTGGTTATCCGGCTGCCCCCGGCATGGCCATGCAGCCACCATACAGTGGGGCTCCCGCACAAGGCCAGCCACAGGGCTTTGGCCCAGGAATGGGCCACATGGCGGGCCAGGGTGGGTTCCCTGGAGGGGGCATGCACCCCCGGGCCAACATGATGCGACCACGCATGATGAGTGCCACAAAGCCGCTGCGCTTGCAGCTACAGCAGAGGCTCCAGGGGCAACAGGTACCCTTTCCCCTAATGTTTACAAGTTTGTATTATTCACGGTTTCATGGTTTTTGCTTCTTAAATGAAAAGCTGGCCCTAAATTTTGGAACATTGTAATGACAGGTGTGCAGCCCTGTGGTGCTGTCGGTTCTGTTGGCCCTAAATCTTGGAACAGCGTAATGACAGGTGTGCAGCCCTGTGGTGCTGTCGGTTCTGTTGGCCCAAGATCTTGGAACAGCG
>JABJVR010000103.1:2630992-2675346 GCA_025773905.1 Chitala chitala
ATCTTGGAACAGCGTAATGACAGGTGTGCAGCCCTGTGGTGCTGTCGGTTCTGTTGGCCCAAGATCTTGGAACAGCGTAATGACAGGTGTGCAGCCCTGTGGTGCTGTCGGTTCTGTTGGCCCAAGATCTTGGAACAGCGTAATGACAGGTGTGCAGCCCTATGGTGCTGTCGGTTCAATTGATTTTAGTCCATTATTGACTGACTCTTGTGCACAATTTTTCCGCGTTGCAGTTCATGAACCAGACTCGCCAGGGTATGGCAATGAAGATGGATAGTCCCCCTGTAGGAGGTCCGGGGCTTCGACCTGGCATGCAGCCTGGCATGGGCGGGCAGGTGGGTACCGCCTGCATAGCAAATTTTTGCAACTCGCAGTACTTGATTATAACTTTGTCATTATCCTTCGTGTTGTTAGACGTTTAAGCGATGACATTCCTGTAATTAACATATTTGTGTTGAAGTCCAACAGTATATGTCATTAGGAATTTTGAAGTTCTGACATGTGACTGAATTTGGGTTACATGAAAATGGTGGCTTTGAAAACCAAGAAGACTGAACTGTGATCTTTTGCAAGATTATGATGCGAGACTCTATTAACAAACACCTCTTGTTCTGGGCAGCCGGGCTTTCTGAATGCGCAGATGATGGCTCAGAGGAACAGAGAGATGATGAACATGCAGCTGCGCAGGCAGAGGATGATAATGATCATGCAACAGCAGCAACAGCAGCAGCAGCAGCAGGCCGCTGTGGCCGGGGGGTTCAGCCCACCTCCTAACGTGACCGCCCCGCCCGGCATGGAGCACCCTATGACAGGCCCTGCCATGAGCCAGCCAGGCCAGCAGGGGCCACCCTTCCCATATGGGGCAAACTATGGTGAGGGCTCAGGTGGTGCAGGCTTACTGACTGATGGGCAAGGGGAGTCAGTGGCTACCTCTAATTACTGTAGGTGTAAAGTTGTTTTCTTAATTGTGAATGGACTAAACGCAAAAAATCCATTTGTTCTGCAGCTCATCTGAAAAGTGTAACTGTGCTTATAAATGGTTAAATTTCTCTTGGAGTTGGACTTGGTGTTTTAAATATGAGTGGTATGGTGGAGTGTTTTGCACTGTCTGGTCTACAGCACAATATGTTACGGTTCTTTTCAAACTGAGGCCCCACTATCCACTCCTGCTGGAGAAGAGTGCTCCTCGCAATTGTTACTGTTTCCACTCATCTTCAATGTGGTTAAACGGTAATGGTGACTGATGTTCTCCACTTGTGTGTTTGAAGGGATGAGCCAGCAAGGGGATCCCTCGTTTGCCCAGTCAGCAGGAAGCCCGCCTGGGAACATGATGCCCGGCCGTATGGGCCCCGGCCCGAATCCTGTGATGCAGCAGCACCCCCAAGGGGGCCCTGTGTACCAGTCAGCTGACATGAAGGGTTGGGCTCAAGGCGGCATGGTCCGAAACAAGTACGTGTGACATGTGCTTTCTGTTTGTCATGTCCCTGTTCTGTTGTTCTTAACCGTCTCAGAGGCTGCGAGAATCTGGGGGATATTCTCTGCATATTGAAACAATGAATCTTATTAAACTAGGAGCGAGTAGAAATATGTATTGTACTTTTTTCTGTGATACTTGTAGATGACTTTTAAAGCTTAAGTACCCTGCTCAGATCAGAGGGCAAAAACACTTTTACTGTGCGTTGAATGTCACTTTTACATTGACCTTGTGCTGCGGGCCACCTTCCTGCAGCTCCTACTCCCAGCAGCAGTTTGCCCAGCAGGGGAACATGTCACCCTACGGTGGCATGATGATGAATGGCGGCAACGGCGGTGGCATGAACCAGATGCCAGGGCAGATGGGCGTAAACCCCATGGCTATGGGACGCATGCCAATGGGGCCTGAACAGGTAGGTGTCAGTCTCCCAAATTTCTGGCTAAGTGGTGCAGTCTATAGTGAAGGAAATCTGCACAGGAGCTGAGAAAATTGGTGCACTTCTGGTTTTGCTCTTTCAATATGTGGATGGAGGCATAGAAGTACAGAGTGATGCTGTGTGAGGAGATGCCCTTTCAAAGTTGATAGAAATGTAACTGATTGGTTAAATCCTATTCTAAAGCATATTCCCACCTGTGTAGCCATCGCATCATTTTGAGTCTGTAGGGTTCAATGAGTTGGCTGGCCTTAATCAAACCCCTCTCCATGTCTCTCCTGCAGAAGTACTGTTGACACCTTCAGCACTCGTGGGAGGACATCTCACTGTGAACCCAGCAGAGACGGCAGCTGCGTTTGGGTGCTTCATGAGGCCTGACTGTGGGCAGGGTCTGACTGGGTGCTGCCCCTTTGCTGCAAACACTGCCCCCCTCCTCCAGCACCCTATCTGGCTGGGTGAATGCTTCTGGAAACGGGACTACCTGTGGCGCATATGTTTGGTGGATGCTTTTGGGGGAGGATCAGTTTGTGTGGGGTTGTTTGTTTTTCACCGAGGGCAAGCCGCCATCTCCTTCGGACCAAGCGGAATACCGTCTGATCATACGATGAAGAGGCTCCGATTTACATGTATAAAAGTGTAGCAATCATGCAGTATGTAGTCTTCACTGTGGAGAAACTCTTTGCTTTGATATATGATGGGTAACGGTACAAAAATAAAACAGTTAACATTTTAGTGGTGATTGCACTTTACAGAAAGGCTAATATTGAAAGGATTGTTGCAATATTTCTTAGTCATTGTAGCCTTATTCAAAAATCCTTTTTAAACAGGAATTTTAAAGTAATGGCAAGTAAGCACATATTCTTTTATTATGCAGTTTTAAGCAATAAAGTTTTCCTTCTATGCTTGTAGACAATAGAAATGGAAAATCATCAATTCAAAGCAAAGGTACTGCAGTATTAGATGTGATGTCAATTTTGGAATTGTCTGTGAATATAAATTGTAAATATGCTTGAAATGTATTATATCTGCTTTTGTAGGTCATAATGTTTTTGCACAGATTGTAATGCTTAATTTTAATTTTTTTTTTTTTTTTTTATATTTTAATTTTTTTTTTTTTTTTTTTTTTTTTTTTTTTTTTAAATTCATAGGTGAAACAGTGAGGGATGTATTTTATTCATTTCAATATTTGACATTTTCTTAGCATACATCTGCCATTACCTTTGAGAAAGGCACTTTTCTTTTTAAACACACATTTCCCCCTCCCCCACCATTTAAAATGGTGGGGAAAATGGAAAGACTTGCGTAGTAATGTGGTGCTTAGTTTCCAATTTTAATCATGCAGTTTAGAAGGTGACATTTTACTTCTACCGTTTCCTCACTGCGACACGTCAGTGGAGAGGCAGCGTCTCCTGTGACATTGGTCAAGCAGATGCAGTAACAGCTGTGTTCTCCAGGACACCCACTTTCTCTTTCATACCTAGCCGGTGCGCCCAGCGCCACTGGCAGATGGTTGTGCCATGGAGGGAGCTGAACGGAGCAGTGCTGAAATAAAGTGAACAATGATAACTTGGTTGTGATTATCTTGTTGTTCAGGCCTGAAATGTAGGCACTATGTAGAATCTTTGAGGATCATTTAAGGGTTGGATACAGATTCAAAATTTTTTTTTTTTTTATGAAGAGCATAGGTAGACTTGGAGTGATTTATAGGACAGAGTAGATGACCCATAGTTTTTTTTTTAATTACTTGTTTAATCAAACTCTTGCCTATCCAACATTGTATAAGATTAATTTGTTTTGCTTTTTGATTTGAAAATTTTTTAAAAAAAAAAAAAAAAAAAAAAAAAAAAAGTAATTGCATAAAATGTTTTGTACAAAATAAATTCCAACCTACAGATTACTTCATCTCTTTAAAAGCTGATGGACAATGGAATACTTTTACTATTATTTTTCAGAATGTTTGAACTTAAGGAAAATGCAAGTTTCTGACTTGTGGAGTCAGCTCCCAGAAATGTTTAGATGTCTTTGTTGTAACTTGTTTTCCAGAGGCAGGCATTTATTTTACAAATTGCAATGATCTAGAAATTGGTTGCTTTTTTTTTTTTTTTAATGGATCCAGCACAATAGTACTGTGCTAATGCCTTTAACGTGTTCTTTTGGCTTTTTCTTGGTTAAATAAAAAAAGCAATTGAATATGTTGTCAATGTAAGGATGTAAATTACATTTGCATTTGTTCTCGTTTCTTGATGTTAATATTAATGTAAATATAAATTTCTATTTAAATATTTTTTGCTTGTTTGTGTCTTTATTGCATAAAAATGGTTCAGGTGACATTCGGTAATTTATGCTGTTGCTTTTGTGGGATTTGGAGCCATGTTCCAGGACAACGTTGAATGTTTTCACACGGTTAGTCAAAATATGCGACCTTGTTACACCTACAAACTTACTACATGAACAAGAAATTGTATTGCTAATTTAGAACGTGTCATTAGGAAATGTATGCAACATTACATTTTATTCATTCACGTGTACACCCAATTCTGAGATACGATTGGAAGCCGACAAGTACCTCACTGCACGAAAGTTTTATGCCAGCGCTTCGTAGAACGTGTTATCCAAGCAGCCCGTTCTCACACAGCACACGTGGTGCGTCGTGTGCGTCACTTCCTCTCCTTTTCCTCAGTGAGGCAGGGGGGAAAAAGCCGGTAGTGATGTCAGTTCCAGGTGGGAGTTAAGAAACGTGGCCTTACCTTGTAGCAAAGAGCAGAGTGGAAGGCAGTATTTAAAAACCTGTAACGGTGCTGTATCTGGTTATTTTAACGTCGATCTTATTTAACGGCCGTTTTTTTTATTCTGCTATTTGATCTGTTAAAATGGCCGATGTCGAGCAGGTATCGGCATTGCCAAGTGACACGATATCGCTAGACAACATAAATGCTACAATTTCCAATGGCACCGACTCCACGAATGGTACAACGGGCAAGTTTGTGTCGACACCCGAAGGCACAGCACTTGCGTACGGTAGCCTTGTTTTCATGGCCCTCCTCCCCATCTTCTTTGGTGCTCTGCGGTCCGTCAGCTGTGCCAAGAGCAAGGTACGCTAAGCCAGGAACAAAGCCATCTGTAATTCTGTCATTTGCTCTAAAGATATCTTAAGAACGGGAGTTGAAATTCGCTTTTTTGGTAACGAACCAACACGCAGAACAATCGAAGCTTTTATGCTTTCTAAAATAATGGTAACTTCAACGTTAGCCTAAGTACGCAACAGTTTAAGTGATATAACCCATGTCCTTGTTCATTCGTTTCTCCGCGACTTTTCGTAAATTTATAGACAAAAGTGATCCATTAGAAGTTAATCTGACAGGAGTTTCCCCCAAGGGAATATTAGTTTGAACAAGACAGTACTGTATTTATTACATTTAAACATATTAAAAGTAATCATTACTTATAGTTTTTGTCGTTGGCATATTACAATGTGCGACGCAAATGTTATCCCTAACAATTAAGAATAACGAGCAGATATGGCATTGACGCGCTAATAAATAACATAATTTTAAAATATTAGTGTCTTTTAAGATTGACTGTCCCATTATTGTTTTAACCTCCCGTCTGCACGATAATGTCACCGGTGATTTTTGTGGCTCTAACAACGTTCTAACGTTAGAACACCCAGCTGTTATTGGAACGCGTTTCATGTCCAAAACACGTGGTTTATGACTAAAATCGTAAACGTGTGAAGGTCTACGTTTGTTTGTAATCTCCAGATCATTAAAAGTGTATGGCATCTATATGATTACTTGTATAAATCACTCCAGTTTTTAGGTTTATGAAATTATGTACTTTCTGTTAGTCAGCCTGCAGCTGATGACTACCTTCGTTTAAAACGTTCTAAATTTAGAGGGTGGTCAATTTATTACGTTTAATCCCCATTTATATTGGCCATAAAACATTTTTTTAGATCAAAGCATTTTTGGAATTTTCATTTTGTTATCAAGCACAATTGTTTAATTTTGACTTGGATTTTGTGCATTATTTTTAAAGGGCTCTGATATGTGAAGAACTTTGTTTCCTAATTAGATGTAAACTTGATTCTTCCAGACAGCTTTGAAAGAATGTGATGTTGATTTAGGGCACTTCCCTACCCCCAGAAACACTCATCACTTGGTTCTGATGTACTATTAAGGTATCCTAATGCATATGGGGGAAAGAGGTGAAGGGAGGGGTGGATTTTAACTTTTTTAACAAATGCATATTGTCTATGCTTCTGGGGAAGCTTGACAAGTTTAAGGACAAGCTGTGTCTTGTCAGGAGCTTGGAAACCTCTCTGGAGTTGCAGGTGATGAGGAAGGCTGAGCTGCCCTGGTGTAACGCTGCCAGATGATATCACTGTCACGTGTTAAGCTATTTTTGTCTTGAGGTTTGGGGGCTGCAGAAGGCTGCGGGGTACTGGCTCTTTCTAGTTGATCTTTATGAAACTTTGGCCCATTTTAAGAAATGAGTTTCTAATTCTGTGTCCTCACCCTAAGGGATTTACTTTGGAGTGATTTGAAAGGTGCCTTTTTTACTTTTCTTGAGATTGTGTCTCTGCTTGCTTTTGAGAGAGATAAAATATGCATAAATTTACACGTGGGACATCTTATTTGTAATTAGTATTAGGGCTCCCTGTCCTCTGCCTGCGGAATTTTTTGAGTTACAAAAATATACTGTGTGGAGAGTAAGGATGTACCAAACTTCAGTTTGCTATCCACGGTTTTGTGCATGTAGTTGAACCGTGGTTATGGCGATTGTAATTAGCAGTTTTAGTCATTGTGATTTCTGCTTTAAATTTTCTTAGATTGGCTAACGTAGTCACAGAAAAGGACGTAAATACAAGTTCTGTGCGGATGTCACCCACGTGAGAGTTGCAGCCAGTCAGTAGCTAATTAATGCTCTGCTAGTTGTTTCCAGTTTGATAAGGAGAAGCCAAACACAGTGAGTGGTGGGTGTGATTAGGTGGAGCTGGGAAACAGCAAGCATGTTACTTTAAAGAGAATAAATTTAGAAAATGTTTTTGAAATTGATATACACACACACGCACTGAATACAAACCGCACCAAATCAAAACTGTCTGAAACTGCGTTACAAACCAGCCTGATACATTTTTGAGCTGTTGCATCTCTAGTGTCGATCTTAAGGAGTCCAGAATATGGCACGGCTGCTTTTACAGTATCTGTGGGTTTAGTAGCTGCTCTCCTTCTCGGCAGCTGCATAGCTTTAGTGGTGTGTTTGCAGACTTGCACAGCATCCCTGTCTAGACCTCTCAGCCAATGTTCCTCTTGTTGCCCCTTTTATATGTTGTTTATACCTCTTGTTGATACGTCCTGTGTCCCAGAATTCCTCAGACATGCCGGAAACCATCACCAGCCGAGACGCCGCCCGGTTCCCCATCATTGCGAGCTGCACCCTGTTTGGACTGTACCTGTTCTTTAAGGTGGTCACCGTCTCCAGCCTGCACAGTTACACTGAGTGGACGCAGCCGGTGCAGCGACTGCGTGTTCTGCGTAGCCACATTGCAGCCGCACATGCATAGGCTGGTGGTTTGCATATCAGTGATGAGAAACTGAAAATGTGTACTGATACTTTAGCTGCTGTGTTAGGAGAGAATTGGAACTTTTTATGAGGTGTTGTTTTTTTTTTTTTTTTAAATAATTTTACAATTTTTGTAAGAATAATTCTGTTACTGTTAAATGAAACTAATTTGGCCTTGGTCATGCAATTAAATTTCCTTTTTTAAAATCAATATTGTTTGCATGCAAGGTATTGCGCTTAAGTTTTTTTTTTTTTTTCTTTAGATCTTTTCTCAAGAATACATCAACTTGCTGTTATCCATGTACTTCTTTGTCCTGGGCATTCTGGCACTGTCGCACACGATGAGGTGAGGTGCAGCCTGTGACGTGTGTGATGTACATGTGTGCTGTGGGAGCTCAGTGTCGCGCTGCCCACACACGGTGTCTGTCCTGAGCTCTCCCTCTGTGTTGACCCTCTAGTCCTTTCATGAACCGAATATTTCCAGCCAACCTTCCAAACCGGCAGTTCCAGCTGCTGTTCACCCAGGGTTTGGGAGATGGCAAGGAGGGTGAGTGTTTTTTGGGTTGTACGTGTGCTCATTGGCTGAGGCTTTGCCTGTTCACTGTGAATGAAATATAAACTTTAATAAATGCTAAGGACACTGAAAATGTTCTACGGTCAAGTCACCTTTACCCTCCAGTCCAATATGAGCCTTTTATTGAGTTTTGACCAGTACCAAATCCTCTACCAGTATTTTTTTAATGCAAAAGTATGACTGCACAGGGTATAAATCACATACTTTACAATTCATAAAACTGGCCCATTTTAAGCCGTGCATGATAAGTCTGGGATATGAAAACCCTTCACGACAGCTTTTAACTTTAAAAAAATAAAAATAAATAATATATTATTATTATTATTTTTAATTATTTTTTTTGTTTATAACTTTACAAAAAACTCAATTTTATGTATTGCCCTCCATGTAGTTTACCCTTGCTTTATGCCTGCAAATTGCACTTTTTTCCATATTTATCTTGTGATGTTTAGTTAGCATGTATCTCCTTTTTGGTTAATGAGGATTATAGAGTTTCGAAGTTTAGTTTGCATATTTTGTTTCACTTTTATTTTTTTATAGTTAAGGGCCTGTTTGGCAGGATCAGATGGTTAACACTCTTCTCCACTGTTGCAGAAATAGTGAATTACGAGTTTGACACCAAAGACTTAGTTTGTCTCTGCATCAGTGCAGTGGTGGGCATCTGGTACATCCTGAAAAAGGTGAGTGACGTTAGCTTTACTGTACGTGAAGCATGCTGCATTTGGCAGCTGGGTGGAGATAGAACAGGAAGGATGATCCTGTCCGGGCTGACAGATCGGTGATTTATAGGAGCGAGGGGTTGGAACTTGTATGTGCAGCGTGAGAACCTGCAGCGCACTTGATACGAACCTTTTTATTAAGGTGGTCAGTCCAGATTTGGAGCCACTAAATTTGACACAAAAAATAGTGCTGCTTCCATTGTGAGATTCAGCCTTTCTGATAGGAGGTATAGAGTTCCTCAGTACGTACTGATTGGTTATAAACATTCTGTCATTTCTGCTGTTGTAGAGCTCTTAATGTTGTCTGATGTAAGGTACATTCTTGTGCAGTGGTTGTTTATATATAGTATTGTGTTGAATGTAGTTGTTTGTTATGGTATTAAATGTTAATTTTGTAAAGTTTATATAGTGATATTGCATTATGGAGCGCAAAAGACGTTTTCGCCTTGTACACAAAGTACATGTTGATGTAGGTTTCTTTCTTTATCTTGAGGAATGAGAGCGATCCTGAGTGTGACGGCCTGTTTGTGTATGATAGGGTGGTTAACAGTGTACCTCTGTCCAGCACTGGGTGGCCAACAACCTGTTTGGGCTGGCGTTTGCTTTGAACGGTGTGGAGCTGTTACACCTCAACAACGTAAGCACAGGCTGCATCCTGCTGGGGGGCCTCTTCATCTACGATGTTTTCTGGGTGAGCACCCCCCCCCCCCCCACATTTGGTTCCCACTGATACCAGCCTGTTATGGAAACCTTTTCCCAGCATGCACCAGGACGATAACCTGAAAGGCGCACAAACATTATGGTCGGGGTTAGTAATCAGCTGTCTTCCGCTAGTGGAAACAGGTATTATTCTGCTCTTCAGTGCAGAACTGACGTGAAGACTTCTCGGGATGTGTCAAACTTTCAACTGTTCAAATATTAAAAATGATAAAATATAACCATGTGAAAGTACAGACAGCAAAAGCTGACAGTGGTTATTGTGATCAAGTACTTACATTTTCAGACTGCTAGCAATGACATCTGAGAAAATCTAAATGGTTTCTCTCTCAGGTTTTTGGGACCAACGTCATGGTAACAGTGGCCAAGTCCTTTGAAGCACCAATAAAATGTAAGAGAAATTTTGTCTGTCTGTTGTGTTTATCTTGGTGGGTGGCTGCTGGGATCTTCAGTTGTCTTCACTACTAACATTCTCAGTATTGTCTGTGTGTGAGTATTTTTAGCCATACTGGGTCAAGGTCTCTTTATTCTAACCTTGACTTTGACCCTCCTTGCAGCCATAGCATTCGCACATGCCCTACTATGTAGCCGTATGCTTACAATTTCAAAATTGTCGTGTGATGTTTTATGTATGCTGCAAGAGAAAGAAAACTGACCCAGACCCACCATCTCTCCCCCCACCCCCCATGGCCCCAGTGGTTTTCCCCCAGGACCTGCTGGAGAAAGGGCTGCAGGCCAACAACTTTGCTATGCTGGGTCTTGGTGACATTGTCATCCCAGGCAAGGCAACATACATTTCTCATTTCTGGCTGCCCAAATAAAAACTTGATACTGTGAACAACTTGTGTGTTTTCTCTGTGCATTTGCGCAAGGCTTAAACATACTATGTTGCAATTATTAGCATAAATGGGGAATTTAATAACCTGCATATTAATTTGGGGAAAAAGGAAAATTACAGTATTTTGCAGTGTGGGATTTAATCTTTGCAGATGTTAATGCTTGGGTTTCTCACATTCTAGGCATCTTCATTGCGTTACTGTTGCGTTTTGATGTCAGGTGAGTTAGGCAGTTACTGTATATGAAGACTTGTCAGCCTTTGGCACCCAAGCGCCTCCTTGTGGTCGGTTCTGATGTTAATTTCTTTTGTCAGCCTAAGGAAGGACTCCCGCACCTATTTCTACACCAGCTTCCTGGCCTACATCTTTGGCCTGGGACTCACAATATTTGTGATGCACACCTTCAAGCATGCCCAGGTGAGATTTTGAGGTCAGTCTTGTGGTCAGAGGTGCAGATGTTTTTGAAACGTTACATTTTTAAATAATGGATTCGGAAGGGGCTGGCATTCTGGATGGGCGTTTTCAGCTTGTTTGAGTTTGGTATGTTCCAGATGGGACTGGGGTATACAGTGAGCCAGGTGTCGGACAGGATTAATCTAGTGCAGGGGTGTCCAGTCATGGTCCTGGAAGACCACAGTGGATGCAGGTTTTTGTTTCAGCCATTAATTGAACCTTAATGTCAATGTACCATTATTGACTTTTTTGTATAGTTGTTATATATATATAATTGTGTCAATCCAGAAATTCCGAACAAGTTTTATTCATAAAAAAAAATTAAGCATGACAATGACTTGCTAATGTTGCTTCTTAGCATTTTTAACAATTATGATGTCCCTTGATCTTTTAATAAATTTTTAATGATCACTGAAATTCTTAAGTCACTGCTCCTGATTAAACATTCTTTGTCATTTGCATCTGTTTCTGCTGTTCATTTATTATTATTTTATTATTACAATTTTAATGTGATAAATTATTCCTGTTTGAATAAAGCATCATGCTAAGTTAGCCAGACAATCCTGCTATCTACTCTGATTCTGTGGTTAGAGCGACGACGTAATGTGCGATTTATATATTTTATGCAGATCTGAAAGCACAAGAGACTCACATTTAACTTTCTTCTTTGTAACTTATCGCTCAAATGATTAAGACAGCTAAGTGCAGACGTATACAAGTGATCAGGAAGAACACAGAGAAGCAAGGATGTAATTGATATTTAATTGAGATCGTTGTCAAATTTAAAATGAATAAACTGGTTGGAAGACAAACCTGCACCCACTGTGGCCCTCCAGGACTGTGATTGGACACCCATGATCCAGTTCCTTGCTTTCAACCCCCACTGTAATGCAATACAGTCTATTTCAGTGGACTTGTTTGGTTTAATTGCTTCTGTCAATATTTAATATGAAGCATTTAGCATTGGGGGGAACATTTCTGAACACATGTTTCTTCTTGGTCTCCAACTTTTCCCAGCCTGCCTTGCTGTATCTGGTCCCAGCCTGCATTGGGTTCCCGGTGATGGTAGCACTGGCGAAAGGAGAGCTGACTGAGATGTTTGGGTGAGTAGCGTGTTTGTCCGTGTTCTCTAAGGTGCCGTTAAAAGAGGCTGCCCGTTTCGTGCCACTTGCCCTGCCATGGCGGTCAGTGCGTATTCTGCTCCGCACCCAGTGTGAGGGTTGGAACCTGAGATTGAACGCGCTTCACAGACTGATGGGAAGCGTGAAGCTGTGCAGTATTTCAGTCAGAGCCCCAGAGCTGGGGCACAGCAGTGTGTCAGCAGTGGCCTCATTTTGCTGTACCGCTTGTGTGTATTAAGGGATTCTCCTCTGCCACTCTACAGTAGCACTTACGTATTTTTCAGACACCTTGTGGACATCGGTCTGGAATGAGGTTTCTGCTCTTCTTTTCGTTTGTCCTTTTATTGTCTTTGCACTCCCAATAACCCCCCCCAACACGCACGCACACACCCCACCTGAATGTGTGTACCCACGTTTACTCTGGTAGCCTGATGGTTGCTCGTTGGCAGTCCTCAGAGCCCTGAGATGAGGCAGCTGTTTTTGTTGTAGTTTTGCTGGAGTGAGAAATGACCCCAGTTTTACCGTTTGCTTTTTAATCCTCTGTTCCTGGAGCTATTCAGGTTAATGGCCATGTACAGCACTTTATGTGAAAATGTGTCCAAAATTATTTGCGCGCGCGTGTGTGTGTGTGTGTGTGTGTGTGTGTGGGTCGGTCGGTCAGTCGGTATGTGCGTGATTGGAGTTTGCGTTTACCTGTAAGTGCAGCAGGTCATTTCAAGCTGCCTTTAATTAGCCCAAATCTCACCTGAATACGCTGAGTCCAGCTCACGTTGAATTAAACGGTCTTGCACTTACTAATGAAAGTAATCAGTCACTTTTGAGCACCTTCAAGATTGCATGGTGGGTTTAAATTTTTTTTTTTTAAACCAAGCTATTACTAAATCAGTTTATTCATTTATTCGGTGTTGGAGGGATTTGCATTTGTACTGACGCAGTTGCCATAATCTGTTATTACAGCTCAGAATGATGTGGCAATGCGATTGGCTTGGCTTGGGATGCAGTGTTTATGTTGCTATGCGTGGTATTAATAGCACGTAAATGTGACGTCAGCTGAGCAGACATGAACAGCGGACTGCAAATGCTCGACATGAAAGCAGCGGTGAAGCAGCTGAGCTTTATCGTTATCCCCTCATTCCTGAGACACCTGTGGTTCTACATGTCAGCCGTGTTGCCTGTGCAGCACATGTTTCTCATGACTCGGGTGGCCTTCCTGTGTTTTCTGATTGACAGATCTTTGTGCTCCTGGTTGAGTGTTGTGGGGTGGGTTGAAGCCTCAGTGCCGCCCAACAAAGCAAGTTTTTTGTACACACTTCAGTCCAAAGGAGTGTACTTGTGTGTTGTATTGAAACATTTTGCAGCCGTCTGTGACTGTGTGGTATACAGTTTGTCGTAAACATGCTTCCTCTATCCTCTTCCTCAGGTATGAAGAAAACGCTCCCTCTGAGGCAGAGCCTGCCGTAAAGGAAGAGCCAGAGACTAAGAAGGAGAAGTAGTCCCTCCCACTCCTGCCACCAATCACTGCCTCCGCATTCCACACAAGCTCCCGCCTCCCCATGCTCTCAGTGCACCAGAGGGTGGCTCTGTTGATGCCTTTCGTACGTGGAAATGGTCAACGTATTAAATGGCTGTATGGCGTTGGATATCTCGTAGCGTTTAAGTGTGGTGTGTTCCAAGTGCGACGGCGTTTCGGTGCCTGTGTACCTTTTTTCTTTTCTTTTTTTTTTTTTAATTTAATTTAATTTTATTTTATTTTATTACTCTTGCTTACACCACTCACCCTCTGCTTACTTGTGAACTTGGCAAAAGTGTTGGAATCCGTGAAGGCCAGAATGTTAATCTTGTCCCAGGGTCAGATGTTTAATAAGCAACTGAAACGTGAGCAGGACAGTTGTAGTGGGATGCTGTGGCTTTTACTGAAGGTTGAAGAACAGTTTCTCCGGTCCTTTAGGTTTTTAAACGGACTTGTGAGGATAATTTCAAATTTTCGAAGGCCGTGTTATATTTGTTCATACAGCAACGATGTGTTTTGTCAGTATATGTGCTGGTAACTATGTGCATATTTTATATGGCGCTTAAAGTAGGATGTTGTAGTTTTGTTAATCTGACTGGGGTGTCATTCTCTTTAATGCCACATTGAAAACCATTGTGTTATGCTCTTGTCATGGTATAGTTCTGATCTTACGAGTTTCCATAACACTCTATGGTTGTCGGCTGTTAATCTCCTGTCTCGTTGGTTGTGTGTAGCAAACTTTTCTGTTCAAGTTTAACCAGCTATCTGAACAGAATGGTGACAGGGTGTGGGGGTCTTGCATTGGGGTGTGTGGTGGATTCCCCACCCCTCCACCAACAGGTAGTCTTATTTCTTGACTTTGCATCTCCAGTTGGATCTATAGGCTTTAAGCTGTCTGCTCTTTTTGTCAGTAAAAAAAAAAGAGTGCAGAAGTAATTTATTTAATTTTTTTAGTTCTGCCTGACATATTAAGATTCTGGCTTTTGGGGAATGGTGTAAATTGTGGATTTTGTGGGGTGGGTGAGTGATTTTTTTTTAAAGGGATTTAAAAGACAGTTTTGTGTTGTAATTTCAAAAGGGTACAATGTCATTGCTTTTGCTTGTTATATATTGAATTTACCTGTCATTAAGCTTATCTGTATTTTCTCCTGTTGTACCATTGTAAGTGGATACTGGCTCCCTTGGTTGAGAAGCAGGTCCATTTTTGCAGTAAAGTGTGGCCTACGCCACTCTACTGATGCATAAACCATGGTGGGTGGGTGTGCTTCTGTTTTACGTGTCCGGCGCTCGCACACACAAACCGCACACAGATGCATATCGCTAATCTGTTCTCAGCTCAGACACGTTGGCAGTGACACGCCAAGATGTTGATGTCATTTTGGTCCTACGCTCGGTGCACCAGGGTGCGGTCACTCACTGCCTTGCCAGCAATTCGCCAATGAAGACCACGCGGTAGTCGATGAAGATTCTCAGTCATCCAGGTGGAGCTGTCTGGAAGTCGAATCGTGTCAACTGGGTTTCTTGATAGGAACGTTTCACTACTCATCCAAGTAGTTTCTTCAGCCTGAGTCGAAATTGGTCAGGGAGCCCATATTTATCCTCCAGGGTGGTTAACTCACTTGGATAGGCTTGTGGGCTAAACAGTGGCAGAGAGTCTTAGGGATGTAGATGTCCTGACTCCTGCTCCCTTGTCGAGTGCAAGAGAGTTGTTAAGAGTGCCTAACTTGGTGGATGTGTGAAGTGGTCTTAATCTTCCTGGGGACTGATGCAAGAGCAGCATGAAAAAATAGGGGACAGGTTGTGTCTGAGGCCTCTGCCTCTACTGAAGGAAGAATTTTCAATTTTCACATAAATTGATGACTACTCTCCTGTCTGAAACCATCTATTCTTTCTATCCAAAATGTGCACATTATGGTGTTCAAAGGAGTGTCCTGTTTCTTTTACGGGAAGGTACACTACTGATTATGGTCCTGAGATGTAGCCTCTCCTGTGCTGGGACATCTTTTTGTCTAGAGGTTGCTTGGTTTTTCCAATGTAGAGCTCTGAACACTCTTCGCTGGACGGTGCAGACTGGATTACTCTTCTTGTTTGGGTGTCTGGTCTTTTGGGTGGACAAGCTTCTGCCTTAGGGTGTTGGTGGGTTTGAAAAACACGGGTATGTGGTGTTTACCAAAGATCCTTTTAAGCTTTTTCTGACACATATGAAATGTTTCTATTAAGAAGAAAGAAGTCCAGTTGCCATGATTCATCTTCCACATCATGTGGTACTGCAGAGTCCCTTTTTAAGTGCCTGAGTTTACCTTTCCTCAAGCTATTTAAAGCCAGCTGTTATTTCCTTGAGAACAAAGGAGGTGATTTTCACCTGCATCAAACTCCTGTCCTGAAAAGCTCATCTTGTTACACCCTTATGTTTTGTCCCCAGGCTTGAGCCCTGGTTGATGGATTAAAACGGGTCTCATCTTCAGCCATTTCCTTATTTTGAATCCAAGAAAAGCTGCTTCTCTCAAGTACTGCAGCCCTCATTTCTTGTTTTACATTAAGATTGCATAAATGGGCTGTTTTTAGTAATCTCAGTTGAATTCGATCTCCATTTCCAGCCATCCCTTAATTTACTTTTAAACTCTTGCGCGTATCTGAGTTGGGTGTCTGCATAGTTTTACCACAAGAGGGCACTCTGTGCATGTAAGTCAGTGAGTAGGGTGGCACGCAGCAATACAAAGTACTTAAATTCCCTAGGACATTAATAACGTCTCTGCATTTAACCCATCTTCTAGGGGGAAGGCAGCGGGCAGCCCAGGAAGGTAGCGTTTGTCTTGGTCAAGGACACACCTGGCTGGATTTCCACACCCCAGCCTGATGCTCTACCCATTGTGCCGCAAGGCCACGAAATACTCCTGTTGCTACACTCATTTGGTTTCCTTAAGTGGAATAGTCCTTTTTGTTATAAAATGGTGAAATGACTGTAATCATTTATGAATGTCTGAATTGTCTATGGAGTCCATGTTCCAAATGACAGTACATTTGCAGTCAGAAATGCTCAGATCTTCTCTATATTCTTGATGCACATGCAGTAGTGTAATACACAACATTTATCATTTTTAAACAACTGTGGATAAGGTGAAATATTCAGCACTTGTAACTGTACACTTATTGCACCTAGACGGTCACTAGGGGGCAGCAGTCAAAAAGGATAATGGGAAACGAGGGCAGCAGTTCATGCTATGGGTGACTGGACTCCATGGGGTGAGCAGTGGGGGACATTCAAGCATTTGAGCAGGTATGTGAAAGTAGCAGGTTACATCTTTCCTGTTAAGGAATTGCATTCAGAGGGGCACAAAAGCTACAGTAACAGCCATGAATCATCCTGGTTTAAGACGACAGGAACGTGCTCCTTTTGCGGAAGCCCCGTCGCTCTCTTGTTAAAACACCTGTGTGAAATGGGCGCCTGAATCGTCACTGACTTCACATAAGCTTGGCAACATAAAGCTTGTGTGAATCCAAATGGGTGCAACGAGATTTCTCAACAACTCGTGTTTGTCTGGCCGTTTTTTTCCACTGCTTGTGCAGTTCACTGCCCTACGTTATTTGATTTTTGCCGTAAATGTATCTCGCAGCTCGTCTACTGTAAAGTGTTTGTTCACTACTTATGCCTTGGTTGGCAAGAGGATCACGTTCCTTGAAGAACCTGTCTTTAGATCAGAGAAGGGTAACTAGAGTTCCGGGAGCTAAAGAATAACATGAGGACACCATGACATCTGTACATATACTGATGGTGGGACAATGAGTCAAGGTTTACCTTTGGTAATACTGGCACCTGGAATAGAGTGACAGGTGAATTTGTCCATCTCGCTGCTTTTGTTAAGATGCAAATGATGCTTCTGTTGAAATGCATGCTGTATATTCCAAGGGCAGCCTGAATGTGTAACACCGTTGACAAAAAGTAAGAGAGGGTCATCCTTGGCCAAGAAATAGAGCAAAGCACTTAGCCCTTGGCCGATAGAATGATGTCAGCACTCTCTTCGTAGTATGAAACCAAACACTACCTTTGTGCCACATTAAAACACACGTCTCTGATGTACGTGACAGTGTCACCCTGACCAGGGTGGTAATGCAAACCAGAGGTGGTCTGCCTACTGCTGCGTGCCAAGGAACGTTTCATAAAGCCGAATACCAAAACCAGATGTGGGAGTGACTTCAGTGAAAATGGTGCAGGTCACCTTGCCCTGTTAACCTGCTGCATTTTCAGTTCCTTCTGATTATTGCAAAATAAAGCTCTGTCTACCTGCTTCCAAAAAAAAATACTTTAACTGGTGCACACTTCAGCTTCCTGTATATTGCTTCCAGATCTTGAGGCTGAGTACTCTATGAAGTTAACCTTTTGCTTCAAATCTAGTTCTTTATCCACTGGATCCCTCGTTGGCCCAATGGCATCCTCTGTCTCTGACCTTAAAACACCCATGAGATCAGAACACTGCAGGTTTCCACTGGCTCTGTCAGCTGCAAGCATACAAATGGAAATCAGATTTGTGACGCGTACAGCGATATAAATCGTTGTTCTTTCATGTGCGGAGAATCTGTTGTCAAGACGTGGACAAGAAGAGTCCAGCGAGGCCTGGCTGAAAACAAGCCTCCGCTGCCCTCTTTTTGCTGCTCCTGTTAGCAGTAGATCTTCACCATTTGTGCAGCAGATGCTTGTGTTCAGAGAACCTTAATGCGGCTCAGCTGTTTCGCTGTGTCGATTCAGCTTCAATGTTCTGCCAGAGTTAAGAGAATGACCCTCTTCTGGCTCTGCTTGTGCTCCTCCTCAGGCTGGCTGTTTGCTTATTGTTACATTTCTAAAAAAGGATCCAGTTTGAAGGTTTGGCCGTGGAGTGACATGTTATTCTGAGTAAGGCTGATTACCTCACTGCTGCTCGTCACGTGACTTAAGGACATATTTGTCTTTTTTTTTGTCACGAATGCAGCACCGTATAAGTAACCAGTAGCCATGAAGGCAGCTGTGACCTAAGTGTGTAGCACTATTGCTTCATACCTCTGGGGTTGTAGATTTGAATCTAGTTCTAAATTCTGTGTGTGAGGAGCTTGCATGCTCTCCCTGTGTGCATATGGGCTTCACCTGGTTGCTCTACTTACATCCCACAGTCCAAAAGCCAGGTGTACTGGACAACCTAAATTGCCCTGTGTGGATATGCATGTGTCCCCTGTAATGGGTTGGTGCTGTGTTCAAAGTGTACTCTGCACTGTCCAAGGCTGCTGGGCATAGGCTCCAGGCCTCTTGTGGCCTTGAAGAAGGTAAGCGGTTGGAGATTGAGGTAAGTTAATATAGCAGTTAGTTCTGCTGGGTGTTTGTGGAGGAGGAATCGGCCTGCCTTTGGTCTTACCTAAACCTTGAGAAGCACTACTCTAATGAGGAATACTTCCTTCTAAGGGAGTGTGAAGCAGGAGAGGACGCCACCTTTGGTGTACCCCTTGGAAACCTCTGGCCACCCTAGTGGCCACCTCATCCCCGAAACACAGTTTGGAAATTTTCATCTGCACCTACACTCCATGAAAATCATTAGCAGCCCCATTGAAAAATTTGTCACTGTTTAGCATGGCCATTCTCAGTCCAGTTATTTGTCTTGAATGAAATTAATTTATATAATGTTTTTCTAGCACCAAAGGTGGTTTATAATGACACAGGGATGGGACTCTCCTCCACCAGCATCGATGTGCAGCATCACCCTACACCAGCTATTGTTGGGAAAGAGAGGAGAGTGAAACAGCCAATTCACACATGGGGATTATTAGGAGGCCTTGACTGAAAAAGTGCATTGGGGAAATCTAGCCAAGACGTTGGGGAGCACCCCTACTCTTTGCAAAGAACATCCTGGGATCTTTAATGACCACAGAGAGTCAGAACCTCAGTTTTCTGTCTCATCAAGGGATGGTGCCACTGAAAATGGTGTTTAGAATGTCAGAATAGAACTGGTTTGATCCACGTCAGTGTCTTTTTTTTTGTCCTCTGGTTTTATGGCCAGAATATTACTGACATTTCAAAAAGCCTCCTGCTTCTGTGGAAGTTTCACAGTAGAATGTGTTGAGATGTAGAACACCAAGTTCAATTTTGGAGAATTTCCAAATGGAAAAAGGAAAGGGCTGAGGGGAGAGGGGGTGGCTGTGTGTACCTCCTTAAACCATACCTCTGAGAGCTGAAAAATGGTGCCTGGTTTGCACAAAGAAAGTTTCTTGGCCCATTTTTCCAACGGGAACCGCACAGCGTTGTGTTTTCATGTGCTCGCTCTGGTTTCGCTGCAGAATGAGCATGGAAAAAAAAAAAATAGACCATATAAAACCATGGCCTGCGTTCACATTTTCCACTCCCGGCAAAAGCAACGCAGGCGAACGCTGTGCTTCGGTCGCGCTACGTGCATCACGATTGGTGCATGTCAGTGTGATGGTGTTGGCAGCCACTCACGTTGTAAGGAGATGACCGAGGTCAGACTGGGGGAGTTGAAAGTACAGAGAAACACAACCAGGGAAGTCAGGCTAACTGCTGCACCATGGCACTTTCACCTCACCAGTAACACATCATGCCTTTTCAATCCTTGGTTTATGTAGATGGAAACAATTTGAAGAGATTTTAAAATGGAGTGACTTGAAGCAAGTTTCCATATCTTATCAGCCAATCAGAAATTAGTTGTGGATCAATGACATGCTTTGTCCAGTATTCTGTTGGATTTTATTGCCGTGAGAGGTTAAAGTTTTAGATAGAGCACTCTTGTGTATAAATGATTAATAATTCAAACATTTAACTTGAGTTTTTGTGATTTGTGAGGCCTGTAACTCACCCTTACTGTCCTATAAAATTGGTGTGCCAGCATGCCTGAGGAGAGGCTGGGCAGCTATCTGGCCTTGAAACCCTAAAGGTTTTTTTTCCATATTGAAAATTCCTAAGACTGTGGGAGAGGACTTGAGCCCATAGACAACATACACACTGGCATGGTGGAAAAAAGTACCATGCATAACTGGAGTCTAACCCACAACACCTGAGGTGTGAGATAACAATCCTAAGCGGAGATCCACCCTTCTAGGGCAGGAAAATTGGACATGGTCATTCCTTGGCCAAAGTAATTAGTTAATAATCAAGATAATGACTGTTCTTCAAGGGCTATGATAGCATCCCATGAGCACACTGGAGCCTTCGCTCGCACTTCTCTGGGCAGAAAATGATCTAGCAACGTCCTGCTGTGTTTAATGTGTCTTACAGCTGCGGTTGTTTGCGTGGTTGGTCCTTGGTTATCTGACCTTCTGTGCAGGGAGGAGCGGGAGGGTGGAGTTGATTTCAGTGATGGTGGTCATAGGGAAACCAGTATGCTCTGGGGTGGGGACAGCAAGTCTAGACTACAGATGTGTGCAGCTGGTGCCCCCCTGTGCTTCATCACACTGACTGTAAATTATCCGTGTGTGTGTGTAGGGGGGTGCAGAGCTCCTATAACTGCTTTCTGCTGGATGCTTGGGCAGGCCTTCATTACTACAGGACTTACATGGCTTTATAATTTGTAGTTTGGGTGTTTTATTGCTGCTGTGGCATTGGACGTTCTGAAAATTATAACAAATTTCTGTCCTCAGATAGTAGCTGCTGGAAACAAATTCCACAAAATAAAAACTTTTATATAACAGCCTTTGTGTGTGTGTATGTGTGTGTGTGTGTGTGTGTGTGTGTCTTAGTCTTATAACCATTCTAGCTGCCTTATTCATAAGTATAATGTCAGTTTATGAACAGATACTTTGCTCCTATGTCCGTTTGTTGTATGAACTGGCCCTTTGACCACTGGCTATCCATGGCTTTTGAGCATGTTCAGCTTTCAACAACCAGAAGTTGCACACACTCAGAACGTGGACATCCCACATCAGCTCCATCATCAGCAAGGCACAGCAAAGGATGTACTTCCTGCACCAGGAGCTGCTGATACAGTTCGAAAGAGGAATCATCATGTCTGTTCTCTGCACCACTATTTGATTTGGTTCAGCAACCAAGCAGGACAGGAACAAACTCCAACAAACACTGAGGACTGCAGAAAGAATCACTGATCATCATCACCAGCCTGCCCTCATTGAAGGACCTGTACACCTCATGAGTCAAGAGGACCAGAGAAGATTTCTGCAAATGCCACACACCCTGGATACAAATAGTTTGAATCCTCCTCTCTGGACAGCACTTCAGGACACTGTATGCCAGAACAGTCAGACACAAGGACAGTTTCTTCCCCTATGCCATCACTGTCGTGAACAGTTAACCCATGTTTGGCTGTATAACAAGACACCAGACACCAGAGTGGAATAAGATGGAAATATAAACACTATACATATCACAACGCTCTCACATTGTTTACATGTATATATAATTATAAATAGATTGTTGTTGTTTTTTTGACTTTGCAAAGCACACAGAGAGCAACTGGAATGGAGTCAGATTCCTTGTATGTTCAGTGCACTTGGCAATAAAAATAATTCTGATTCTGATCACTTAGCTGCAGTTTCTGCTGACTTACTTTGCTTTGCTACATTTGTGTTCATTGGGCAGCAAGTACCATATCAAGGCAGGAAGCAGTTTTCAGAAGGCAGGTCAAAATACCTGGAGGATCTCTTCCGTAGTTTCCATGGGAATAAGGTATTCAAGTTAAAACAACAGAACCGCACTGAGATGTGCAAGTCTGTGAAAGGTTGCACGTTGTTCACCAGCTGATACCTTCTGAGCTGCACTCGGGCCTTTAAAGGCTGTGGAACAGTAGCCCTCTGTCCTTCTAGGATGAGAGACATCTCTCAGCTGTTTCTGTGTCCATCCAGCTGTACAAACTGGGCAAGTGTGATAATCGCATGTCTTTTCTGTGAGCGAATGTACGTTCTGGGTTTTTGGCGCCCTCTGTTCCTGGGTTCCTTTTACTGTTGTATGAACAGGTGAGTTGAAGAACAGGACCCCGTCCCTTCATATAAATATTGGGTGTACAAGTGCACGCCTGGGAAAACCTTACTGTCAACCCCCCCCACCACACCACCCCCAAATCAAATATGCTGAACGAGCCCTACCCCAGCTGGCTAAAGCACCATGGCCACCACCCCCACCCTGGGCCAAACAGTCAATATTGACCACGTCTGAACCCCAAACAGGTTCTGCAGTACTAGGCTTGTTTATACACCTTGTTTGTGTTTACCCTTGACAAAGCTGTCCACAGGAAACACTTAACTTACCTGATATCACACCTGCAATCTGCAGCTGCCTCAAGACCACAGACTAATCCTAACGGGCATTCTATTTAATTCAGTTTAAATTCCGTTTATTTTTCCACAGCAGCCTTCACGGCAAATTTACCTCAGACAGGACGTTCATACTCGCATACACACCCAAGTGCATCCACAATCTACTCTTACACAAATATACCACCCAATGTTCGTGTGTGTGTATGTGGAACCCATAAGGTACCGCTGTACTATACACCAGTTGGCCAATTAAATTTGTCTTTCAAAGGAGGGCTGAAATGGCAGCTCAATGTGCCGCTTGTACCATTGCTCAAACAGCAGTTGTATACCTCTTCATTCTTTGAGATTGAACATGCTTGTGGGTTTTGTTCATCAGGTTTTCTGTATTCTGTTGTACTAAACCCAAGAGACTCTGCTCCTTGCCTCTGTTTTGTTATGGCTTTTGTCCACAATAGCTTTCAAAAACAGAATGCTATAAATCAGTTCAGTATGTATTTGTGATTCTATTACTAATTTTGTGCGTTTCAAGTTATTGTACTGTTGCTACATCTTAAGGACTTTGTGGTGAGCAAATTACGAAGAAACATGATTTAAAAATAAATTAGAATTTTAAAAACTGAAACTAAATAGCCAGATATTCTAACACAATGCCTTTATGCTGTGCCCAACTACAACCACAGCATACACAATATATAAACACATATACACAAAAGGCACACACACTGTGCACAGATGTACCCACAATGCACCCAGACAGCAGCAGACCCCGGTACATCGCGTGCTTCATTAAATCACTCACATGGGGATGTTCCAGAAGAAAATGGGGAAAAATAATTAGGAAATCTCAAACTGATCCTTTTAAAATCCCCAAAAGATGAATTTCAGAAAAGAGAAAAAGGAGAAGCAGCATTTGGAAGACATCTTGGAAGACTTCTGGTTTTACCGCTCCAGTTTCTAATGTTAAAGATGACTTCTGTGTGAAGACACAGAATAATATGTCGGAAAACCTTCATCTTCACATGGAGTCTTTGCCCAAAAAAATGTTTTAATCATTTTATTTCATATCAGATTTTCCCCAAAGGCACTTGATGAAAGACCTTCAAGGAGCTGTCCTTCAAATGTTTCTTCTCTCAGTGGAGTCATTGAGCCTTCTGATCCCAGGCCTTCTCGATGGCCTTAACTTGGTCTGAGCACACAGGGACACCCGACATGTTCTCCAGCAGCAATCTCACCCCATCTCCCTGTACCACCCCCTCTCCGCCAGTCAATACTTTGCCACTGTTCCCTGGGTAACTGTAAAACACAGGCAACTACTGGACTGCCCACATATAGAGAATTTGCACTGATGTGACCCACATGGGGTCCACCATTTCGGAGGTGCAGCAACACAGTCTGCACAGCAAACCTTACTGGTAGAGCAATGAATTGTAAGGAAAATCTCACAGTGCATAGCACTGATACTGCTAAAACAGACTATACAAAGAATTAGCATTGTACTGAATTTGACCACTACAAGGCTGAAGTGCACGTTCTTAGGTCTCGTAATCTGTATGCTGTCCCAGAGGTTTTGTTTACACCCATTTTGGTAAGAGAGTCTAGTTACTTTGGAATTTGGAGACATCCTGGTGTATTCCACTGAAGCTCGGTCACCATATACTCTTCAGTAAATGAAGGTTTACAGGAGCGTGGATACATAATAACTCTTACAAGATGGTTGTCTGGGTGAATGTAAATTAGACATTTGGCACCTATGAACACAGACTTTTTTGTTGTTTTCAGCAATCCTCGTATGGAAAAATTATTTTATTATGTTTATCAGTGCTTTCTTTTTTAATCGCCATGGTGACTCATCCATCTCAAAACGATCATTTGCACAAGGGGATTGTACTTAGTAGAGCAGACTAAAATAAACAATGCAGTCCTGCCTTAGACTGGAGCTGCTGACCAGCTCTCTGTTTCTCCTCTGCAATTTTGAACATGTTTCCAGCAAGACTGTTGCAAAGACTGTAAAAGAAGGCATGGCCCAGTCACTGGAGTACTGACCACAACACATGGAAGACCAGCAGACCTGTGGACACAGTGCAAGATGTTGATTCTGTTCTTAAATTTCAGACTTGTTGCTGCTACAGCCTACCCCACCAGTAGAGGGCATAAGAGCACTCCTCAGCCTGGAAATACTGCTGTCCCTAAAGGAGATGGGACAAGATGGTGGACGTGTGGCGCAAAGATGGGTCAATGCTCATTGTTTTTATTAATTTTAAAAAATTTCAATGCCCCAGAAGGCCTTGCCCCCTGCACAGTTGCCAAAAAGGAGCACCATTGTTTTCAGGAGAGGGTGGGATATTGAAAGACTTTTAGGGATGGCTTATCTTCCATCCCTCATGTTTAATTCACTTGAACTATTTTCTATGGATTCACTTATAATTGCACACAGTTCAAACTGTAATTCCTGTAAATGTTCTGTAGATTTGTTGTATTGTAATGACTGAAATGATAAGTATATATTTTTCTATAAATAGTTAAAAAAAGCTAAAAAGTTCCTAGCAGTGAAAATGCTGACATATTTCCACCTTAACTCAAATTTTTGAAATGCTTTTTTATTTGCATTTTTTTCAGAGCATGACTTAGAAAAAGTCACATTTTTCAAGGTTGGGAAACTGGATTTCTGGCCTTTTAGCAAGCTGTAAAGATACATGCACAGAGCTTTGTGATGTCTCATTTTGTGGTGTAGTATATAAAACCAAGCGTGTGTTGTGTGTGTGTACATAGTCCATATATTTGTCTGTCCCACAATAAGTTAGCTACCCTCAGAACAGCGACTGCATTGCTTACAAAATTAACCGAAATATTGGTTAACCATCTCCCCCCCAGGGTCTCCCTTCCTTCATTCAGTGTTGACACAGCTTCAGTACCGACCACCCCCCTCCCCCAGACGGCCCCCTGCACCTGGGCTTATTTGTAGGGGGAAAGCCGGAGGGGAGTGGGGGGGCAGAGTCAGCGTGCCTGACGACTGGCTCCACAAAGTCTGGCCAGCTGTGCCTCGGGAGGGGCAGAGAGGCTGGGGTGGGGGATCTTACTGTGGGGCCACACAGCTGGGGAAGGCAAGCTCCCAAATGCAGAATAAAGGGGGGGAGACCAGAGATAGAGAGGGAGATGGAGAGAAAGGGCACTGGAAATAAAACTATTTCAGGAGCATTACGTTAAGATGACCTCTCCTCCCATTCTTTGTCTCAGTGTGATGTTGCTTTTTTTGTCTGCTTGTGTTAGGAAACACAAGTTCTTGTGCATTTTTGTGTTGAAGTAGCATAATGCAGAAATTTATACACATAATTTTAACTACTATGGACATGAATTAGAACTCAAAAATTTGAAGTAACATTATATTTAATACTCTGTATTGAAATACTTTGAAATAGTTTCCATTTGGTTTAAGTTCATTTTTTCATGGGTAAGAAACCACACTTAAGAAAGTAATGAATATATAAAAAACCCATTTTCCTAAACTGCCTGTTGTTTTAAAAGAAAATATGCCTTTCTTTTGGTTTTTATTTCTTTCCACATTTCTGTTGATTGCTGTTATTTTTACCATTTGTTGTATGATCTGACAGGGTGTCTTTTCGCCAGTTCAGATCTCTCCTCAAATTAAAACTCCGAGCGTCAATGGCACAAGCTGCTGTGTTCGCTCGACATGCAAAGTTAGCACGCCGGCAACAATTTAACATGACAAGCGCTGGCTGATTGCGCCGAAAATATAAACCGTGTTTCACTGTTGCGTTTATCCTGCTCACTTTCAGATTCTGTGGTCTCGTGTTTTTTTGTTGACTGGCGCCACCAGCTAATATCACAGATTAAACCCTGTTGTTAGAGACCAATTACATGGGACAAATTCTAATTGCCCCATAAAGAGCTGTGACAAACTCCTTGTTAGCTGCACAAAATGCAACGAGAGTGCAACAGAACAGCAGGCCTCCAAAACACAGCAATCAGCACTTTGCCAGTTTTGTCCACAATTTTTAGAACACGTCATTATTTCCAGATTATGCGCTGGAAGCGTGGTATCCATTATTGTTGCATCTTTCTTTAAAAAAAAACCGAACATTGATAGCAGGACTGCATTGGTGTTTCTGAACAGCTAATTTCAAACAGTATGGAGTAGTAACTAAAAATTAAGCCGATAATCTTTCAAGTATTGATAAGCGTAAATAAATGCTGGGGTTACACACAGCTTTCTTAAACCTCGGGGCACCGCCCCTTACGTTGCACTTTTCTCAGCTCTTGCAGAAATGCTCGAGAATGCACAGCCTGTAACCTGAACGCCTTCGATTCTGGCAGCGCTTCGCTTCCTGCACCTTTTTCGCGGCGAACGCGATCCCGAGCTGCTCCAGTGGCACGTCAGGCCGCGTAAATGGCTTCAATTGTGGGCCGCTCTGAATGACAAGCCTGGTGTCGCTCATGTCAGTTAATGCAGGGGAGCCTGGGTAACTCACACAGACACCACTGTGTGCCGGCCACCTGCGCGGCTCGCAGTGCAGAGGAGTGCCGTCATATCCTGGTCCCCAGGCACAGGAAGCAGAAAGCCAGTGGGGTGGCCCATCTGCTCGCTTGTCACCCATGGTACTGCTGTCCTCAGAGGTGGGGGTGGAGTGGGGAGGGGGGGGAGCTTGACAAAGGTCAACTATGACATCACTGTTTGAGCACTTCATCCTGTGCATGATGAACAGCCGTGAGTTTGTCCCTTCACTTGGTTCCGTTCCCTTGCTGTTTGCAGCTGGCCGCCGAGGTCATCTGAGCGAATTTAACCAGACGCGAAGCTCCGGCATGCCCATGTCAGCACTTCGGAACGTTACCACAGAGACACGAGGCAACACAAGTCCAGTTTGGGTTTGTGGGGGCACTGTGATGCTGAAGATGGGGAGAAGCCATAAGTGGTGATGAAGTATCCCCATCCATGCTGTAAACAAGAAACCATACAGTCAGTCAATGCATAGACAGGCCCGGCTGTGCACTGAGCCATGGCAAGAGCTTCTGTAATAGGGTCTTACCTTGTGACACGCAAATCCACACACTCACACCTAGCACATGCCCAACACACGCAATCACATGCGACATCCCATAGGATCTTGGATCTGAAATTCACACAAAACCATCAAACAAATGAAAACTAAAAACCAAAAACAATTGCATGTCTGCTTGTTTAACCCATGGGAGGTTAAATCCTGCATGTCCCTCTAACATTTGTTTCAGAGCTGATACTATCTCTGGGACATTTTCTCAAGTTTTGTCTCAACAAAGATAAAAACAACTAATGGTACACATGTGCACTCTCCAAATTCTGTTTATTAGCTCATCTGGATGACATTCATGTGGTCCCTCTCATATTGCTAAATATCTGTCCACTGGCAGGAGCACGGAGACTTTCCCTTTTCCCAACAGTTCACAGTTGCACTGTGAGTGCTTGCTTACTCCATCCTGATCTATCTGTCCAGCCCTTTGGCATGTGTGTCTCTGCTTGTGTTTGTGTGTAAGAGCCTGCTTTGGGCTAGCTTTCCTCTGTGTGGATTGATCTGAAGAGGATCTGCTCATTCTGTTCCCTGATGCTGGCCTCTATCACTCAACCGTCTTTTGCTTCTAGAGTTTCCACACCCACACACAAACAAACACACACACACACACACACCCATGCCTGAAGGATTCATCGCACCCAGTTCTGGTATTGTTACGGAGAACCTAGGTACCAATTTTTACAATGCAGTTCATGAGCACCAGGTGTTAAGGACCGCCATCTGTGTTCAGTGCCTCCCATCATCCTGCTGCTCTGCGCTGTGCAAAAGCGGTGTATCAACACGCAGCTTATGGTGGCGCACCAGAGTACGCAAGTGTCGAGGCAACTTGTTGCGAAAGGCACTATATAAAATTTGACTGGATTGAATTGAGTTTTTACAATTCTGGAACAAATGGAAGCAAGGCTTAACAAGGACAACCAGGCCTCCGACAGACAGGATTTGTTTGTTTTCTAGGAATTTTGACCAGAAATTTGACTGAGTGACTTAGTTTCAAAAACTGCCATAAACAATCTACATTTAAGAAAACGCACAAACTGAAGCTAGAACAGGCTGAAACTTTAATATAATTACAAAGTTGTTCCTCAAAAAGACTTGTTTATGTAGCATCACTGCCACATTGCTACAATCAAGAGCTATTTAAACTTTTTTTTTCTATTACATTTGAGCAAAAGGACAACTGTAGCCAAGCCAAGGCAATGTACTCTCTGTGAAACTATGTGGTTCTGTTGTACCCACAAATAATATGGTAAAGAGCCATTTCACTCCACCAAAATTACCCCGTGGTCCCTAAACAGCCTAGATGGGAAACATACTGTGGATTTCTGATCAGAGGAGAATGAAAATGCTTAAAGAAAAAGATAAGCATACAGGCAAAAGGATCCCGGTGTACGATATATGCTCTTGACAAGAGCAACAAGAGGGCATTCTCTCTCACACAGCCCACCTGTCCAGCCCTGCAGGGCGGCAGAGGAAGTAAGCATGAAAGAAGGCCCCACTGGAGACGTACAGCAGGAAGCCACACAAAATGACAGGAAGTGAACGAAGGCTCCACTCTGTCTGAGTGCAGATGCTTGTGGTGTCTGTGTGTGTGTGTGTGTGTGTGTGTGTGTGAGTGTGTGTCCGAGTGTAAGCATGGGAGATCAGAAGTGGAAGACAGCTGTATGGCATTTCCTGAAGCCTCCTGGCAGGAATGCAAAAAAATGCAGTTCTTTTAACACTTGCTAGAAGTAGCACTGCTCATGCACCATGCACTCCATATTACACACACAGCTCAAATAAATATCCTTTAACACTGAAACAGATAGACCTTGGTTTACAAAGGAGTTCAGTTTCAATGGTCAGTTAAGTCGTAGAGCATATACAGACGCTGCACATAAACTGTATATAGTCACACATATAGTACACATAATGTATTTGCAATAAAGACAAATTGCCAACAGTAACATCCAACCACCCATCCATTGCCAAATCACTTAACCCTTTCGAGGTCACAGGTGGCCCATAACCCAGGCAGCCTAGGGCGCAACGCAGGTGACACTCAAAACAATGCGCCCACCCATCGCAGAATCACATCGAACATTGAAAAGTACATTCATATATGGATTATACCACTACTTATTATATATTTAAAATGCTATGAACTTTATATAGATTATCGTAGCTCCTATGGATGGTAGCAAAACTACAGTCATTCGCCTCATCTTGCAAAGGCTTCCTATGGGACTTTTATCGTAAGTCTGAACTCTGAACACTTGAAGTGACCTAAGTCATAACTGTATAAATACTAATGACACTTGACACACCAATACTGCTGACATCAAAGTCTGAGCAGCTTCAACACACACACACACACACACACACACACACACACACACACACACACACAGCTCATAATGATCATTTACATGTTTGCTTACATCTTAGTATACGATGCTTGTAAGGCTCAGAAACTTGCAAAACTGAAGTTTTGAGCTTGTTTTGTTGGATACGTGAGGGCAAATCCAGCTAAACCATTTTTGGTTTGGCAAAAGTGTAAATGCCTATGGGCTGCAGGCAAACAGCGGCTGTTCATAGCCATAATGCTAAACACAAAAGACAGTTTAAAATCGCTGGCACAGATTTTCTATATGACACAGCCAATGCAATAAGTCTTCTGAAATGGACAGCATTGCAACATCGCAATTATTTATATGCAATAATGTCTTCAGAAAAGCCTTATGAGCACACACCACTGCCATCAGCTTATTGTTAAACAGCATTACTCCTGCTTAACAAACACGTGCTTTAATTACGTGACTCACGTAACTTGGCTATATTGAAGAAGTTGTTTACTTGTTTCAACACAGCGCAGCTTAACATCTCGTAAGACTTGAATCAGAAACCTGTTGATTATAAATCATATTCCTCACCTACCTACCTGCTGATGGACAGATGTTGCTGTCTTGATTGTGCTGTTTTAATTAGAAAGTGACACATTTTCATAGTTGCAGTTTTTACACATGGACCAGTTTTCTCACAAAACTGAATTTAAGGACAATGTTCTTTTCTCTTAGCTCAAAGGACAGCTGTCTGTCCTGAGGGAGAATGGAGGTGTCAAAGAGAAATTAGCAGAGCTCTTAGCAACTCATCACCAAGGTGACAGGAGCCAAAGGGTCAGGGTTTCTCACGGTCTGTTTGCAAATACATCCAATACACCTTTCTGTGTTCACAGGAAGTGTTTCATCTGAACAATAGGACAATGACCCTTGTACTTTCTATCACTGTAAATAAAAAATTATTTTGCATTTCATTAATGTTATTTAAAAAAAAAAAAAAATCAGTGCTCTCTAGACAGCATTGTAGTTTTTGCGTATCAGAGGGCAGCAGGAAAAGAAACTCTGCAACGCTTTGGGCTAAGAGGTAGAGAAAACGTAACAATGGCTGTGATATCAGAAAGAGGCGCAATGGTGAAGCCACTTGGCTTGAGTGGGGCAGCACACTCCTCAGGATGTTGTGACCTGATGCTGACCCAGGGAGCCATCATCGCTCTTCTAACTGGTTTCTTTTTCATTTGTTATTTATCTTACAATAATCAAATGTGGCTGATACTAACTTCTATTATCTTGTTTTTTTAATCTATTTATACAACTGAATGTTCCTGGATTGACTGAGACACGAGCCATATATAAAGAAAAACAGGTCCAGTTCAAAAATGTTGTGTTCTACAGCAAATAAGAAGAGTTGTGTGTTTTTTCTACAATATGTAAAATTATAGAATTAAAAAAAATTCTGATATTGTATCAAAGACCTATAAAATCAGTCCTTTAAGACCCAACAGACTGACATTTTTTTCTGGGTCTTAATGTCTGTTTCTTTTGTGTTCGTCCCTTTCAGGTTTATATAGTAATTAAACTTGAATACAATTTTAATGGCCCTGTGGTGGGTTGGCGCCCTGCCCTTGGCGTCCCCTGCCCTGCGCCCTATGTGCTCTGGGATGGGCTCCAGGCTTCCCCGCGACCCTCACCAGGACGAAGCGGTTAAGAAAATGACTGACTGCCTGACTGACAATTTTATTGTAGCCATACCTTACCTAATCTTTTCAAATTATCCTTAGCCATCCACCAGCCACTGCAAACATTGTAAATGATGGAATAAAAGTACCCCACAGAAGCTGAGGAACATGAGTTTCTGTACATCCCCCCCCACCAAAGGCACACGAGTCTCTAGGGGTTTTAATTTCTCTACACAGCAAAGTCAGCTGAGTGTGTCTGCAGAGATGTGAAACAGGAAATGCCTGTGGAAACAGGAAACTTGGGGAGCTGCTGGAGATAAGAGAGAACTGGGTATCTCATCGACATCTTGTCACCAACATGTAGACAAAACTGGGTATTTCATCCACATCTTGTGTTTGTGATGCAGACAGAACTGGGTATCTCATCAATATCTTGTGTTTGTGATGCAGACAAACTGGGTATCTCACTGACATCTCACAAGTAACATCTTGCTGATTCTTCATGGCAAACTTGCCCTCTTGGTAGTTTGTGCCAGTATGCTAGTATGCAGTATGCAGTAAGGCAAATGGCCTTAATTGTTACAGTAGACAGAATACAAAATTTTCATACATTTTAAAAATAGCTCAACATGCTAGGAGGCATAGTGGCATTGTGGTTAGCAGTGTTGCCTTGCATCTCCAAGCCTTGGGTTCAGTTCCTGTCTTGGGTCTGTTTGTGTGGGGTTTGCATATTCTACCCTGTGTTTGGTGGATTTACTTTGTGTTCTCCTGTTTTCCCCCCACAATCTGAAGACTTGTGGGTTAGGTTGAGTGGTGTCTCCAAAGTGTGTGTCCTGTGGTGGGTTGGTGTCTCCTGGGATAGGCTCCAGGCTTCCTGTGACCCTTACCTGGATGAAGCAGTACAGGTGATGCCTATTTCAATTCCTTTTTTTATTACACTATGTTATTTTGAAGTGGTAGAAAGTACATTTTTTCTACTTCTTTGAATATGTACTTGACTGAGTTCTTTGTTTCAGGTGAGCATCTTTACTTGTGTTGCCTAAAGGTACTGACATGACTATCCTGCACTGATGCCGAACTGCGTGGCTTTCCTTATGTTGCCATGCTTGAAAAAACATTGAGAACAGAATATTTCCATTAGCATGCAGGGGGTGAGCCAAAAGTTTTTTCACTTACAACCTCCACTTGTGAAACACACTTACATCCTACTCATATCTCTGGCCTTCACTCACTGGTCTTGCATGAAAGGAGCATGAATGGAAAATTGGGAAAATAATGGGGCCATGGATCCTGGTTTTCAGCTTATAAACCTACACACATAGATAGATACATACATACATACATTAGTACATGCTGAAACTAGAATTTGTGACCTTCTTACATACATGCAGTGTTCCCCTGTTACAATAATGGTAAAGCTTTTTACAGATTGCTGTTAGCCTTGACAGTTGTTCACATTACACTTTTAACCACGTTCAGACACATCACATATGCACTGCTGGAAGCCAGTCATAAGACTTCGCCTTCCGCTTGTGCCAAAAGCAGGGACAGACATTGAATCGCCAGCTGATGCACTGGGCGATCTGCCTTCAGTGTTGATGCCAGACCAGATGTGCAGTCATCTGCTCCAAACCCATCCAGTTTGCCTCATCAAATGTAAATGATAATGAGATAAATACTGGCTGGCCATGCGACACATGGCAAATGTAACACTATTGTATACCAATAGACTTTCCATAAACAACATGCTAGTTATTTTTGAAAAAGCTTGCATTTCACAATGTTTTTCAGCATTTTTTGAACTTGTTCAATTGACTTTAATCACTCTATCGGGTTGCTTGACCAGTAGTTCATCACACTTTCCACTTTTCACATATTTGTATGACTGAGTAACGACTTGATACTTTCTGAGCTGTTCATTAAAGGGTATGGTGCCGTTCCTGAGATTTATGGCCAGGACATCTTTTCCATGAGTTCAGTTCCCTGAACACTGTGCCACGTTTAGAAATGTGCTGCACTCATGGTGAAATACAGCCTCCCTGCTGGATATACAAGGGTCTGTGGGAGGACGCTGCCTGGTCTTCAGTCTTGCTCAAGTGTGCGAGGGAGTGGGGCGGGTAAAGCATTATTATGTTGCCGTTGGCTACCCTGTAATGAGGGGTGTGCCCACGTGTCCGGGTGATTAACCCACACGCCGGCAGCCCTGGATGGCTGCCAGGGCTCACAGCTGCACCTGTTTTACAGTCAAGGCGTTTCGACAGAGTAAGGACACTGTGGTTGTTTGATGAGCGAGGTGGTGTGTGTGTGTGTGGGGGGGGGGTGTACTGTACATTCCCAAGGACAGGGGGAGGGATGTTACAAAACCCTGAGTGTAGAGATGGCAACACCTGTGGGTGGGTTGTGAATCGGAGTGGGTGGCAACAGAAGTACTACTAAGGGGAGATAGTCATAGGTACACACTCACACACACACACACACACACGCACACACACAAGCGTGAATATCATAATGACGTGCTCCATCACACAAAGTAAATCCACACAAATTTATGTGTACAAATTGTACACACACGCAGAAACATACCTCTAGAGGAACAACAAATAGCTCATTGCACACAAAGTGGTATTCACCCATGACCAAGTCACCCACCTCATGTTTGTCCAAGAAAAGAAAAGCTGGTGCCTCCAGTATGTGCAATCCTTCCCCCCCCCCCATTGCTTTGTTATGAAAACCATTCTTAAAGTTTGCATTTTTCACTCAAGCCAGTGGTGTTGCTCATGTATTTAGGCAGTCATGGGGTTAGTGATTCACTCGTGGCGTTGACTGTGACTTCCACCGAAACTCATACATATCATGTGGCTGCAGTTAACAAGTTAAGTGAAGCGGAGTCAAAATAAGACATTGCTCATTTGTCTTGACTTTTTGCAGTTTTGTTAGAAAATAGACAATATATCAGTGTATTTCCTATTGAGTCAAGAGATGAGATAATTATCCAAAAATATCTACATGCTCCATTAAGTGTCACATGCTCCATAAGTGTCAAACAAATACTAAAAACCATGAAAAACAAGCAGGTCTGTCTTTGCATCTGTGTATATGTGTACATGTAAATGTCCTATTCGGTTGCATCAGCCAGTGTCCAGCTCCATTCCGAGTCCTACCAACCAGTGTCCAACTCCATCCAGAGGCCTACCAACCAGTATCCAGCTCCATCCAGAGGCCTACCAACCAGTGTCCAACTCCATCCAGAGGTATACCAACCAGTGTCCCACTTCATTCTGAAGCTCCATCTAGAGCCTATCAACCAATGTCCCACTCCATGTCAAGGCCTACCAATCAGAATCACACTCCATTCAGAGCCTACCAGCCAGGGTTCAACTCAAAACAAACTTTACTTGTCCATGTCACACCTAGGCCCTGTGGTGGGTTGGCGCCCCGCCCTGGGTGTCTCCTGCCCTGTGCCCTATGTGCTCTGGGATGGGCTCCAGGTTTCCCCGCGACCCTCACCAGGAATAAGCGGTTAGGATAATGGATGGATGGATGGATGTCACACCTAGCTGTGCTGTTCAAAACTGAATTCAAGGGTTCAAGGGTTCTTTTCACGTGTAAAATCTTCAAAAAAAGCTAGATAAAGACACTGAAAAAGAAATTTAACCAATTATTGTTTGTAGTTATTATGTATCATGGTACAACAAGCAGCTGAAGGTAATGGAGCACCTGAGTGCCAGATACCCAAATTAACTGAACACCACAGAAACCTAGACATGTTGCTAAAGCTGTCTCAACAGAAAAGACCAGCATTTACTCATTAGTTTCCTGTATTGGTAAAGGTTTTTACTTTTACAAATTAGATTCAGATTGTGTGATATCAGAAAGCTGACCAGAGACAATTTTAAAGAAAACAGAAGGCCTCTAGTTTAATCAGTGTGGTCCAGTGTCACCCCTTTCCCCTGAAGCACTGTGGTCCGTACAATAATCCAGTGTAAAATCCTCATGTTTCAAGCACTATGTTTGCAAAGTGAATTCTTGTAATAAAACTGACCACTTTAAATTCTTTTGTACAGTGTGCTTTTCTTTCCTTTCTCAATATGACTGATCACTGGCAAACGTCACTGTTAGCACTCCTCATGCAGTGTGAGGACAACACGTTACAACAGATGGATGTTTTGTAATCAGATGACTGTCCTTTGCACTTCAGATTTTACGGTAACGGTGTTGTCAGTGGTATGGATACATATGGCAGATCTTGTAATTTCTGGCCCAGCAGGAACCCTGCATGGACCTGTGCTTGTGACTCAGCCTGGACAGAAGGGGTGTAGTTTTGTTAGCCTAATGATGAGTGCTGAGTGATGATGCTCACTGGTTCTCCCCCATCATGTTAAGGCATAGCAGTCCTCCCACAGCCGCCCTCAAACTCACCCTGTTCAGGCACAGTGCCAGTGCAGGTGCTGCAACACTTTTCACACCACATGCCATTCATACCTAAAATTACAGTTCAAGTCTATTTTGTGTTGAGCTCCATCACTGCTCTTGATGTGCTGTGTTTAGAGCTGGATTCTGTAATAGAGCAGCATACTAACTGTTGTATGGGGGGTCTTGTTCTATAAAGAGTCCTTGCCAAATTAGCCCTAGAAAAAATACTGATAAAAATATGAGGTGAACAAGGTGAATACTGCCGTATATCTCTATTGGCTGTAGGAGTTCTGACCCAATATAGTCCAATGATTGTTCAAGGCGTGTGGGTTAAGGAGTTTTGTCATATACCACAAAAGATACAACATTGAAATGTATACTCTGTCAATATATCTGTTATATTACAACACATTGTAGCTCTAATTGTACTTTAAGTCTGACTCTCATGACTGGTGGCAATCAAAATTAACAGAGTACAAGTTCTTCCTGAGGTTTTCAAATTTTTTTGTCCTTTTCTCTGATCTTTTACTGCCATCACTACAGAACTGCCAATTCTGTTCAAGTTCAGCTCAGCCCCCCCTCCCACTACAAAACATTCCCCTCTGACTGCAGGATACACACCTGCACTCAGGTCAAGACTTTATTCTAAGGCAGAAGAGGCGTGGCTGGGAAGTGTGCATGTGGGAAAGGGGGGTGGTGACACCTGGATGATCAGGGGCGGTTTCTGACAACACACCACTGGAAAAGCAAATACAGCAAAGAGTGTGTGGATTAGCAGCCTGGCCTGTCAGTGTTACACAATGTTTTGAGGAATTTCCAAAGACCTGAAAAAGGGCATGAAAACAACTGTCACAATCACATCACAAAAACCCAAAAACAGGAAACCACACATGCAATTTCTTCATTTTATAGTTCTATGTTACAGTCTTACAGTGTACATAATACTAAATGAGAATACAAATTTAGTGAACATGACAGTAAAAATAATTGCTGTGTTTTTTGGCCTCTCCTACTTCCCTTACATTACCAAAGAGCTGACCAATAGGTCTGATGAATGTGTCTGTTACGAAAGTGCAAGCAGCTATACATCCACATATTTTAACAGCCAGACATCAACCCTTACAATGTGTGGCAGCTGTATATGTGTGAACCAATTTTTGAATAAATAGGGTAGGTACCCTTCAAATGCATCCTTAAAAGTAGCACTGAATATAAAATGTTCAGTAAAGTGTGTATACAGTGCCAGGCTGTACTAAACACACACAGTGGGATTCTAAATATCTGAGATAACACTCAGATAACTGAGTTTTTTAAATCCTAGAAATCAAAAGAAAGTTTTAGAACAAAAAAAGTGAAAAATGTATATATTAAACAAAAATATTTGGCAGTGTTTCTAGGTCACTAATCAAATATAACCACATATGTGGCACACCTGAAACACTGGCCATGTTAACTCATTCGTAGAATAGCTCAGTGAATATTAATATGACTATTAATTATATTAATATATTAATTAATATTAATTTGTTTTCTATAACATAGACTTGCTAATTTTCAGTAGAGTTACAGAATTTAATCAATGTCATGATAAATACAACATACACTGCCAAAAAGACCCCTCCTTCCCTCCCTCCCCAGATCAGTGACATATACCCCACCGAGTACTTTCCAAAAAGGAAATTTTGCATGTAAAAAAGAACAAACAGGCATGTTCTCAGCTCCTATCTGTCTGAATAGATTTTCAGCTCTTGACATCTGGCTGATAGTTTAAAGCAAATACTGAAGCACCCAATGTATGAATGCATATAATTACATATATATCAACATATCTGAATGTATAGATAGAAACAATATGAGAAAGAAAAACAGCACAAACAGATAATATTTTATTGCTCATTTATTCCCCATTTAGAATGCTCTTAACTTTATTCCAATTAACAATTGTAACTCAGGAAGCACAGTGGGAGTAGTTTGGCAAATGAGCAGGGGGGACGCTTTTCTGTCAGTTAAAATCAGGAGCTAATACACTTCACCCCCCCCCACTCCCCCTTGCCCTGCACATACATTTGCCTTTTCCCCCTCTCCACATCTTGATGTGCTGTAAACTAGATTAAAAGAGGCCAGCTGTGTGGCATTATTGTTGGTGTCAGTAGGAAGCGCTGATGGCTTTTGCAGCTGAACAATGGCTGAGCTGGATGAGAGAGCAAAGGGACGCTCCCAGACTGACTGGCTCCAGACTTGGGTCTCTCCCACAATCCCTGTTCCACTCTTCCATTGTTCTAGACACGCCCCCTGCCACCCCCCTCCCCCCACATTCTGACCACAACATCTTTGGGTTACTCCGAGTTCTAGCCACGCCCCTCACTTTCTTCAGCCGTGACCTGAAACAAAGAGGGGAAAAATAAAAAATAAAAACACCGAAGCTAACTTCATGGATTAGCAACTCCTTCGGTGGTGTAACATTACATAGTAAAGAGAGATGGGATTTTTAATCTGAAACCGAAAAAGAAAAATCACACAAATTTACTACAACCGTTTTCAATTTAAATTCCCATCTGAAACTGAAATTTGAAACTCCTTGTTTATTCTGTTAGGAATAATTAAAAAAAACATTACTGGGGTCTTACAAATGTAAAGTTTATTAGTATGTATTTATTTACAACAGACTTGAGGTGTCATTGGAAAGTCTCACGCTTGAAAACCCGTATAACATTTGAATTTATTTAGGGTGCATATGTTAGACGTTTGTGATCGTCTACAACACTCTAGCTATGGTGAACGAAAAATACTCCTTCAAAAATGTCGTATTTTCACTTAATAACAGTTTACTTTTGCTGATGCATAAAACAGCCTTAATTTTTTATCAAACAAACCTGAGAGAATAACACCAATACTAATTACACAGGAATTTTCTTTAAAAAAATCGGGCAGTTCCCAATAGCTATCATCGCATACTTCCTGCTTTTGGGCACCCACAAGTAAGCTCGCGGCAACATCAAGTTGCAGGTGTGCGGGGCAGTAATCTCATCACAGCATTTTTAGGTGATAAATGAATGACGATTTATACAGCCAGTTTGTTCTCAGGGTTTGCGCCGTGCAGGTGAATGGGGAGTGTGAGCCTGTTGTTTGCAGTGTCCATGGAGACCGACCGTGCGGCGCCAGGCTGACAGCGGTCAGGGATTGTATGAATGGGTGACGTCACGGCACTGGCGCCTGCCAGTCTGCTTCGGCTTGTTTGGACAATCTGGGGGAAGATTCCGAGCACAGCAATGCAATTTAAACGCTCACACAAGGCTAAGCACACAGTGAGAACACGTGAAAGAATCTGTTAAGCTATTCACTGGGAATCTTTTTTAATAGGGGTATGGGAGGGGGTTAAGTGTAAAAATATGCAATTTGTTAGCATATAGACCTCTTTCAACATGTTAAACAGGATAAACTACCCTAAGTGCATGGAAATTTCGCCAAAGCGGCAACGGTTTTAAAAGGAAAATTGCGCAGTCACTATATGTGCAATATTTTATTATTTTTTACAAGCCTGTGTAAATCGAATGAAGTTTCGTACTGGTGGTTTATTTATTCAGAAATTGCAGATTATGTAATTTAAATGTGTCTAAAACAAAACGTTGTTTCGCCAGGTTAAATTGCAAAGAAATAATATTGTGTATATTTATATATACATTAGGCGTAACAGGATGTATCTAAATCTGGAACTAACATTTAAATAAATAAATAAATATTTTCAGTATTGAATAATTGTAATATAATGACTATTATGTCATCTTTAGGTCGAAAACATAATGTAATTACACCTACATTACTTAAATTATGGTTAGAAGCTTTTACGTTCTATACCTACATTGAAATAAGTCGACTATTCAAAGCCTGATGTCTGAATGGAACAATTTGAAAGCTATTCATCCAAAGTAATTGGTGTACCCCCCCGCCCCTTACCACCAAAACTCTCGAGGCGTTCTCTACACCTGCAGAGTCCCCGAGCGACAGACAGCTGGGATCTCACAAATCACCCATAAAAAACACATTTGTTTCCATTTGCAACACCACCCTCTAACAGATTGTAAATTTTGATAACCATCTCCGCGTGTACATTGGTGGAGCCAATATAGGGACCACCCTCTTCTGAGTAAGACCTGTCTTTCTATTGGCTTAAGGCAGCAAATACAACTTTACTGGGTCACACCCCTTAATCCTCAGGCAACATAAAACACAACGCAAGATACCGGGAGCTAATCGAACTGGCACTTAGACGGACGACAGTGTGTAAAATTAAAAATTATAACAACTAAGTGAAAAGAAATTTGAAGAACATTGCTAAATACCTTTAAAACATTTACAGTTAAGTCTGCTACATACCTTTATCCAGCATTTCTTATAGAAGATCTGTTATTGCAACGATGAAAGTTGTCGGATCTACCTGCGCACTGAAGACCAAGACTGGACCTGAAGATGTGGTGCGATGCCTATCTGACCAAAGCCTGACAATTTCCAAATGCAAAATACCGCTGCTCGACGAGCAGATGAGCGTCTTTCTTCAAGACATGAACAGCTGCTACAGCAAACTGAAAGAGCTGGTGCCCACTCTTCCTTCGAACAAGAAGGCCAGCAAGGTGGAGATCCTACAGCATGTCATTGATTACATTTGGGATCTCCAGGTGGAACTTGACGAGCCGGGAAAAAGCCGTTTACAACTCGCTGGTGGTGCAAACCTCACTCGCTCACCCCTCACAACCCTTAACTCGGAGCTGCCAAACCTTTCTATGGAGGTACATAATGTTCTGTACATTTCCCGTATATACTCGTGTTTTCAGTGTTGTAGGATTTCTGAGTATGCAATTGATTACTCTATGTACTAACACGTCAATTTTTTTTTTTGTTTTTCCAGAATGGGTGCTCAGATGACAGGATCATGTGCCGTTAACTCCCACGACGGGAAAAATGAAAAGAAGCTCAAAGAAGGTCATAAGGAGTGAGATGTCACCACTTCGACAACCTTGACAGCAGTATGGGAAGCTGTAGTTATCCCGTGAAGAGGGAGACTGAACTGCTGACAGAATGGACTTAACCGTTCACTGTAGCCAGGACTTACGGCATCTTCGTCCCGAGTGATGTGAACAAGCGCCTGCTAAGATGAATAACCGATTTGTTCGTCAGTAGCCAATACAGCCATCACTTGTACAACAGTTAGTGCTGCGTTGCGGAAGAAAGCTGTTATTCTTATCATTTTTTATATAAATTTACACGTAGAAGAGATTTTATACATTTTGCAAAAAATGTCAAGTTCTCAGATTGCTGAGTAAAAAATTGTATTGTATATTACAATGGCATGTAACGTGTATTCGTTTTGTATATACAATGTACCTAATGTGTTTCATAAAAAATTGCAAAAGTATTTTTAAAAATTTTGACTTTGTGTGTTTTTGTGGTGGTGAGTGCTGCACAGATGATGTTAACTTTCACATTTCTTTGTGTGACGTACAAAGTCTTCCCTGTATTAAGGTGTACATAATTTAAGGTAAATGCACTTGCATACGTTGTACAACAAAATCCTATTCAAATGTAAACAGTACATGGCTGCACAATTCCACTCAAGGCATCAGATTTAAAGTGATATGTAATATGTTTGAAAAATAGATAATTTGATACACAAACTGATGTACGTGCATGCATTAGCAGTACATATACATACAGTATAACTCTTGCATTGCTTGAAATATGCAAACAAGAAAGTGATTAGTGCATATTTCAGCGAGGGGATTATTCCTAGCCTGTGTGATTGACTCTTGAAAAGGGAACTGTTTATGTTAAGGTGTTACGGTTTTCTTTACAGACACTGGAAGCACCTTGTGGAAAGCATTTTGGAATAAATTGTTTATAGGGTGACACCAATATTTTTCCCTACTTCACCTAGCTGTAGATGTTTAGATTCTGCAGTGAACTCAAACCCTGTCAACACTGATGATGCAGTTTTGTTTCCACTCATGCTAAGAAGCTGCTGTTCCATAATTAATAGTTCATGTGAAAATGTTTTTTATAGTTGGTAAAACTACCTCAGTATATCTTAGGGTAACAATTACTTTAGATACCCTTGTATTCTTATATGCAAAAAGACCCAGTGAAATTGTTACATGCATGTATGTGCCTTGGGGTGCACAAACAGAAACAAACATACTGTACAACACAATTTGATTATTGACATGGTGAACAAAGAGTAGCTAGTGCAAAGAGCTGCTACTTGCTACTGGCAGCTGCAAGTGTGTCCTCTCTGCCGGGGGACGTTTTCAGTGGGGTGGCACAGTGGTATTGCTAGAGTTGGTGTCACCTGGTGCGGTAATGAACATGTTACTGTCTGTGCCACTTGGGGGGTGGGAGTTGCAGAAGAACAGTTTCAAAGTGCAGAGGGGGTTGTGGGGGAGCACAGGCGACAGTTTTCAAAGTGTGTTCCAAAAGGGCGGTGAGAGGGGGGTGCAATCGAAACGTCTTGGCAAAATAAAAAATGGGGTGGCGACTGAGGTTGCCAGAGAGTGAGATTTCCAAGGGGTTGCTGTGTTCATCCTGGTCACCCCTTGGTGGTGCCCTTGTTCTCTGCTGAGCCTTGTTGTTCGTGGTGAAGACTTGTGTCCTCAGGTCCTTTTAGGACTGTGGTGCCCTGGAACATTAATAATGCAACAGTGCAGCCTGATGAGTTGTTAAGCATGAGCAAACAAATCAAAGGGAAACTCTTCTCATGTGAATTGCTGTGGTTTGTGGGTGAGGATCGCTCTGGTCAAACCATGACCCTACCACATTTGCTTGCTGGTGCCACCTGTAACCACCACCTTTTAGTCAGCAGTCCAGTCATGGCAATATCATCCTCACGTTTAACTGGTTTGGTGGATCAGTCACAAAATGTCCAGTCATTATTATGGAGAGAGAAGAGGAGAACTGAGAGAGCAGTGCTTGTGGTGCTCTGGAGCTGAGTCACTGGGGTTCCTAGAGGTTTTTGCCAAGTATCACAAACTGCATCCTGTAGGACAGGAAGTTTGTGATCCACATGCAGATGGGACATGGTACATTGAGCCTGGAAATTTTTCTCCTGCTGCAGTTTGGTGACCATGGTTATCAAAGAACTGAGGAATCTGCAGAGAAAATCCTACCCCACGCACTCACAGAATCACCATTACTGACTGCATCATTTACAGATATGTCTGTATTGCAGACAAACCACAACAGAGTTAAAACATCTTGAGGTGTGGATTGTTATGATGGGTCTTTTAGTCTTCGTGATTTAAAGTGAGCTATAGATCTGTAACCATTGACACCAGGAATCCTGAGTTCTTTGGGGAGAAAAGTAAAAGTGGACGTGTTAAACTGCAGAACAACTGTACACAGCTAAAGCAATCAATTTAAAATGAATGTGGAGACAAGCCAGCTGGTCTCCTGTCAGAAGGGTCAAGACTGAAGTCTGAAGACACTGTTTCCTGTAGTACTGATCACCAACTAATTCCACAGTTAATTAAAATCTGATGTCTTAAAGGGTCTACATTTGGATTTGTCTGTCGTAATCCTGTGAGGACAATGTAGCAGCTAAAATATGCTCACATCGTGAGAGCTCTAGGTTTTATTCAGAATGAGCACAGTGGCTGTTGTGCCCTTTCAAAAACAGATGAATTTGTTATAAGAATGAGGTTATTCATGGACTGAACTCCAATCTGTGTTATTTAATTCATATCAGGGTACAATACAACCACTCCTGATTGACAGTCACTTTAATTCTTATACCCTCAAGGCATTTATTTTATTGTATTTTACTGTTATTTTTTTCCACAATTCACACATAAACAATACAAGTTGAACACATCTAATTCAGATAAGGCAACAGTTAAACATTTAATGTACAAGCCTTCCAAATGGATTTAGTTCTAATATACTGAATGCAGTCATTTTTTTAATGTTTTTTTTTTAATTATGTTAACTCTAGGACACATTCAGGAAAAAAAATCACCAAGACTGCAGAACATAAAGCCAGACGTGTTGGTCCAAATACTATATTTAAAATAATGTAAACATTATTTGAATGGTCATATTTATATTGTAATATTTAATTGTAAAAAGTGTACGTTGGCATATACGTTATTGTACTGTTCTCACACGTGCGAGATAATTATTTCAATTTTAACTGCACCCACCCGTCTCCCTCTGTCTCTCTCTCTCTCACACACACACACACACACACACACACACACAC
>JABJVR010000103.1:2694867-2723071 GCA_025773905.1 Chitala chitala
CTCCCTCAGAGATATACACAACACCTGGAGACAGGTGAGCTGGGTACTCCCTCAGAGATATACACAACACCTGGAGACAGGTGAGCTGGGTACTCCCTCAGAGATATACACAACACCTGGAGAGAAGTGAGCTGGGTACTCCATCAGAGGTACACACACACACACACACACACACACACAAGCAAGCTCACTGAAATATAATCTTCATTGCATGCTATAATGAGATCAGACTTTGACATGTTGACATACTAGTATACAAAGTTAGACTGGTCTGCACTGGCAGTGTTTCTGTGTGCGATGCACTTAACATGCCCAGTTTTCTCACAGATGTTCTCTCATCCTCAGGGTTCAACACGCACAGCAGTTTTGAGGAATACAGGTACCTTGATCCATTATGCATGCTACCCTCCACTGCCTGAAATACTGTCTGCCACACTCTGCTCATTAAATTCTCTTTTTCTATAGGGAACTTTTGTATTCTAATTTTTCTTGTTATGAGGTTATGCATGTAGTAGACTTTTTACCGGTTTCTAAAATAAATGAAAGGATTGAACGTCAGATTCATTTTTTTAAGTTTTCAATTCAGCAATGGAGTGAGAACTCCCATACCGTAATCTGGGGTATCGGTGGTGTCAGGACTGTACCACTTTTTATGGAGGGGGAGTGAGGAGAAGGAAATCAATAACTGTGGATTGCAGTCTTTGTCTGTGAACCTCTGTGTGATCTTTTTAGCGTTTAGTGATTCTTAATGGTCTGTATCACTTCTGCTTGTGTGCATTTGCGTAATTCAGGCAGCTCAGAAGACCAAAGTTGAACAAAGTGACCCCTGGATTGCTGTGAGTTGTGCACTCTGCAGTCTGCTGTGGTGCTTTCACATCCCCTGGCACAGTCACACATGACATTTTAGTACATTTCCTGTTGACTATCCTGCTGTCATTCCTTCTGCTGTGTCTGCATGTGTCAAATGTATGCCAGACCTGTGGAAATGTTCCCTGTCCAATAACCTTTGTCCCTTGGGATTTATGTACTCTCAGACCATTTCATGTCAAAGGGATTTTTTTAGCTTTCATGGTTTTGCTTGTGATAGGACGTTATTGCTGTCATCATGGCATGATTTAACCCTCGAGGCTTCCCCTGTGTAAGGCAAGACAATTATCTCTTCCTTTCACTTCTTTGCTCCCTGGCTGCTTATTTGGTAGCCTCAAGCATTACCAGAAATATTAGATTTACAATATTTTAAGGTCTCACCAACACAAGTGAGATGAGCATTAAAGTGTTCAGTGATGGTCAGGAGCAGGGGCAGCAGGTGACATGGAAGCACCTGATCCAGTTCACTAACACATGTTTTATGTTTTGGGTGTTTTTTTCTGTCAGTGAAGAGATTTAGATGAAAGGCAGGGGGCCAGATCCCAGAGTGTCCCCTCAGTCTGAACAATGGAAGGAGGACCTGGCCGAAATTATTCCATGTGCGGACACCTCTAGACCTCAGCATGGACACAAATTTGAGATGGATGGACTATCAGTTACAGGGGACATGGACAGGGTGTTGGCTCAGCTGTGGAGTTTTTAACAGCCATAAGGGAAGCCAAATGAACTCCCCCAGGGCTCTACACCCTTTTTCTCCCAGTAAAGTGGTCCGAGTCTGACCACACACTCCTTCATCCTGGGAGGAGCTCAGGTTGAAGACCCTTGGCTAGAGACACGCATGGGCCAGCTCACTCACCTACCCTGACTTCACTTCTTCTGCCCTCAGTGGGATGTACAGTAGGACTCCGACTGATTAACACTCCTTCAAACCTTCTTGTATTGTTTTGGTACAATTAATTCTGTGGTTTCCTGAACATTATTTGCAAATGTGAATTAGGGTAAGATAGAAGCGTAAAGTGTATTCAGTCATCAACTGTTAAACACTAAAAAAGGTAAGCATTTTATTGTATTTTATTTTATTTTTATTAAAAATTTTGCATTGACCACTGAAGCTCTGGGCAGCAGATGTGTCCAAACAAAGAAGACAATCAGCCAAACCGTATACTTTACTACAAACCTACAGCATCAAATCTCACAACGGAACTACAGTACCAGACCATGTAACCACATGCTAACAGAATATGGCTATTCAGTGCAGAGCAACAGTGCCACATTTGAACTCCTCTATCATGAACACCAGTTCAGTCTGTAAAAAAAAGAGCTTTTGTATTATGACCATGTTTGTTTTACTCTGTGTGTGTTTTTCTTCTTTTACTCTGTCTTTTCCCAACCTTCATGGTGTCCCGATGTCTGTGAGTTTCCAATGTCTTCCTCACCTTTCAGGATTTTGTAAAACTGAAGCCGAATCCTCTCCTTTAGTCTAGATGACACTATTGACAGGTGTCAGGGTGCTGCACAGACAGCATTCACAGATGTTGCCAACAACTGATGTTTTTCCTGATAGCCTAAACAATCATCCGATATGTTACACAGGCTGCCTTTTCATGAAACAGGTGTATATTCATCCAGTAACTGTGCCACTCATTATTATGGACTTTACGAAGTAATCCTCGATGTGTTTAATTGTCTTTTGTTCTAAGAAGGCTCGATTTAGTGCTCCTTTATCCATTACCTAAATGGCTGAAACTGTTTTAAATATAAGTGTTAAAGACAACACAAAGTACCAGGTGCTGATGTACCAGATGTGTGTTTTCAGACAAGACACTGAAGTGGTAGGGCAGCATTTGTTTAAATGTCAGCATTTCTTGTTTTTATTGTAACTGTCAGCTACATGTTGTCCCTTGTCATATTACATGGTACGCAGGCTTCTTTGCCATTTATTTCTGTTGAAGTTGTGCAACGCCCAACAGACACCTTACTCATCCTCTTAAGAATCCAGCCATCCTCCAGATCCATGTAAAACAGGCTATGTTTGTCAAGATTGTTTTGCCAGAGTGAATATGTATATGTCAAGGTATCTTTATATCAATATAAAATATCTTTAATATCAAACATATAAACAGGCTGTTTTCTATATTGTATGCAGATAAAGATTCATTTATTTATAATTGAAATTCATTTTCAAGAACAAGTCAAGGTAAAACTCACGCACGCGCGCGCACATGCGTGCATACACGCGCACAAACACTCGTTCAAAATAGTTACAGTTTTTGGACACATTGTATCAGTGGTGCAGCAACCATGTGTATGTCCCTCCATGATTTTGATATATTTCTATTTTTTTTCTCACATTGTACACCTGTACCCTCTCTTCACTCCAAACTCTCTACTACACCATTGCTTTCATTGTAATAACATGACGAAGCACCATAACATATTCGCTTCTTAAATACGACAGACAAGTCGTATAACGTGGAAAAAAGAGAGCAGACAAGTATAAAAACTGTAGTTCATGAGGAGAATTTACATGAACTCAGTCAAGGCATTCAGCTGAATTGCACAAGTTAGTGTTAACTGAAGTTTCTATATCGAATTGTTTTAAAGTAAGAAGTGACCTCTGATTAGGCTTGTAAGGTATTTTCTTTTATTTAACCGTAATTTAAGCATTTCAATGCACTTATCATTGTAAATGCTACAATTTAAGAAAAAACGGTCACAAACAACGGGTAAACAGTGTATCTATAAATACAATTATCGACGTGTTCAGCTAGTGCCTAGTTATGTTTTTTTGTGGCCAACAGGTGGCAGTCCGGCTTTCAGTTGTCACAATAAAACATAAAGAACGTGAGTTACAGTCTGGGACTTACGTGTCCAGTTATAGAAAGATGATAGGCGGATGCCAGCATATGCTAGTTTTAACTTTGATTTATTTAAAGGTTTTTAAAGATTTCAGATATATTTCTGTCAAAGATTTTCTTTGGATATTAATTATACAATATATGCCTGTGTAAAATGCACACGATTCTATCCGGTGTTTGTATTTTACAGATATTTTGGGGAATTATGAACCATCATAATAATATGGTAGGCGTGTAATCCCACCCGGTATCTCGTGGCAAAGAAATGTAAGATATTGTCAGTGACTAAATTAACTGCTGGGGCGTCATTGGGGGTATAATTGCACGCACGCGCGCGCACACACAGACAAAGAATGAAAATACAGCTCTGTAATTGGTTTAGTAGTGACGTTATTAATTGGATGTTTTTTGAAAAAAGTTTTTACGTTTAATTTAACATTTTCAAGCTTCAGATATATTTCGGAACTGCTAAAGAGAGATCAACGGATACAGCACGAAATTACGAGCAAGTATTGAAGGACAAAGCGAAATAATTTTTATTGTATTTTAAAGTGGTATTCGCCCAGTTATGCGTTTGTTTTTCTGCATTTTAGAAAAGTGAAATGACTTGTCTATTATGCTGTTGCGGGTGAATTGTCTGATAGGAAATGATGTACAAAATTGCAGATACTAATGAATAACTAAAGATGGATCAGAGATGGATTTCACGCTTCGTCCCACTGATTTATTCACTAAGTACAAGTTTGTGATTCATCACAGGGACATGATTTAAAATAACAATATGATATTGGGTCACTTCAAACGTTTGTGTTATATGCCCAAAAGCCGAAGCCATGTACCCAGTCAGATGTCACTCCGGAGGGAAGAGAGTATCCTCAGGTCGTCTAGAAGTTAGATGTACCTGATGTGAAACTCCAACAATGCCTAATCCCACACTAATCGATTCCGAGCTGCGGTGAAATCAAAACCATATCCCTGTACTTCTAACGCAACACCCCATTAAACTGCCTGTGGTGTCCTAGTTGATTTAACAATTTATATGTTTGGTATTAAATACATTATTAACAAAATTTAAAACTATGTAATACATATGATTCCTCATGCACATAGCTCGTAGTGTCTGTTAAGTATCTTTAATACGAACATTCGTGTCTTGTATTGGATCAACCCGAAACAACTGAGAAGCAGCATGATCTGACTCATTCACTCAGCACAGGGGCGGAGATACTACACTGAGCGAAATAGCGAGATAGTGGTGGTCGAGCGGTACCGTCAAGCAAAGGGGAGAAAACTGAAGTTTTGTGCGGACAATGTGAAGACAATGGCTGAGACAAGGTAAAACAGATATTTAGGAATATAAGTATCGTTGTGATATTTCACGTTTTTTGGGGGCAACTAACGTTAATTATACATTTATCCTTTGCATTCATTTTTTAAATGAAACATCTTTAAAGTTGCTGTTTTTAAACTATTGTTAAGTGTTTCGAATGTACCGTGGTGTACTACGCGTTCTGTGCAGCACAACACATTCTGTCACTGGTAGGTTTTGTCATTACATCTTAATACGTGCAGCGTACGGGGATTTCATAGCGCCGTGGCAATCAGTGTGGAACGTGCATACTGACCCAGCTACCTGAACAACCTACACAAACGGATCTTGAACATCTATAAATATTGTTATATATATATATATATATATATATATTTTTTTTTTTCAGATCGTATGAATAATAATAATAATAATAATAATAATTTATAATAATTAATAACAGCTATGCAGTTGATTGGAGTGTACGCGTGTATGGATGTATAGATGACTTATTTATTATATACAGGTCTACCAAAAGAAGAAGAAACTTTTTTTCTTTTTTTGGTAGACTACTATGTAAAGCCTACAAATCGCGCTGATTGTCGTAAATATAGAACTACATTAGATTTTATTAAATCTTTTAAGAAAAACTGCATTTCGTTAATTTCAATGTAAGACTGGGATTGGGGTATTTGCTTAGAAATTGGGTTATGTTGCAAATGGAACACGTTGCAAAAGCGGGTTTGTAGGAACTGAACTTGATTAATCAATTTTTAAAGCTGTTAGAATGTTGTCTCGTTTTTTCCTTACTCTTCTGTTGTACGAGTCTGGAAGATAATTAGTTTTTGTTTTTACTTCAGGAAACCTTTACTTGATTAGTTTGCCAGTGGTTTGACCATAATTGCAAGCTTCGTCTTTCCAATTGTGGATGCGTTTTACCCACAGACCAATGAGTGAACGAAAGAATCAATCATTTAAGTGCATTATACACATTTTGTTTCTCTTTACGTTTGATTTACACACAAACGTTGCGCTGGTAGCCACTTGTTTTATTTTTGTGGCCCAGGAGACATCTCTAAGATTAGTCCTTTTCCCATCATTGTATTATTTGGAAGAACGAAAAATGGAACAGATGGAACAGCTTGGAAAAATAATCTGTGCACCATCTGAATTTCGGTTTTCTTTGCTCAGTGGAACTTTCTGTACATTAGAATTTGTCTGTTTACGTGTTTCCTCACTGATTAAAAAAGGGTAAATATTGTGTGGCAAAAACTGGAATATTAATCTGGCACTGTGTTATTTTTATCTTTTCTTGTTGCACCCCAATAGCCTTGCTAAACTTGAAGCAGGGAAAGTGAAAACAGTGATGTCCAAGTGTGTGGCGGCGTGGCCTGTGCAAGTGTAGGGAGCACAGCCCATAATGATCATAAACGCACACAAGGGTGCTCCTAAAGCTTTCCGCACACATTTTCTTGCACCTTTTAGAAAGGTGTTTAGTTGCATCGCAAGTAGAAGTGTAAGTGTGTGAAAAGGTTATATATGTAAAACTTGAGGCTACAGCGGCTGAACACAGGCAGGGGTCATCATCACATATGAGGAGGCTAAATTATATTTATGTATGTGTGTGTGTGCCTTGAATCCCTAGTACCAAACACGTTGGATAAGATGTTAATCATGCGTAGATATTTTATAACAATTGCACTTGTAGGATGGAGTTGTAGTTACCCTTACAGTAAAGAACATTATAACCCTTCCATCAGGTCTTGAGGAAGTGGCAGCTGATGATGTAGGCAGACTTATACAAATCTTACACATTTTGAGATGATGTAGTGTGTGATGTAGCACAAGCAGCTCTCGCAGTGCGAGGAGCTCCCTGTCTGCAGGCCCGTTTGGGTCTGGTCAGTGAAAGAGCGCTGTGGGAGGCTAGGGGTGGATGGGTGCAAAGCAACATTTCTATAATGTTTTTCTAGTGCTATTCCACAGTGGCACAACAAAAGCACTGTGCTTCATGAGGAGAGTGGACAGGAACTTTGTTTTTAGAAGGGTTTTCTATGAAATGAATGGAACAAGTTTTAAACCCTACCACTAAAAACCTGCTTTCCCATCTGAAAACATGCCTTAAAGTCCATGGATATATCTGTTTAGAAGTACTTTTGTCACCTCCCAGATCTCAGCAGAGTTCATTGCGGACGAAGACCCCTGATACCCTTTAACTGGGGCCGGTGTTCCCTGCTGACACAATGTCATGTGACCTAGTGGTTTTTCCGTGGGTTTGAAAGTGACCTTAAGAAATGAAGCCCTCTCACCAGTTAGTCAAACGGCAGCCAGTGGGTTGTGTGTCCACGGTGGGCGAGATTCTGATAAGTTCTTATGTCGGGGCGACAGGAAATGCCACGAAGGCTAGAACAGTGATGCGGAGGGAACTTGAGTGTGACTGTGGTATGACGTGCGGTGCCATCAATGCCCTGCTTTGTGTGAAGGACAAGAGCCGTCCTTCACCAAGCGAGGGAATCTCGCCTCCGCTTCCCCTCTGCTTTCTGGCGATGCCCGCACTGCACAGAAGGCTGTGCCACGGCCTGTACGTGACCCGCTGGTAGGCGGCGCCTCCTCTGGGCCAGCAATGCTTTGTGCTCCTTAACAAACAGTGCTGCTGCCCAGCCATGTTGGGCGCTGTGTCACCACACTGACCGGGCTTCCATATGTCACCTGAGGAGGCCATATGGTAAGTATTTTCCAGTTGCATCTGAAAAGTATGGAAAGAGTGATTTATAGTCTCCAATGAGTAATCATAGTCACAAAATGGAAAAGTGAGAAAATTTGTTTAGAAAATCTGAAATGCGAGAAACATGCTGCAATTGTTGTTTATGGCCTTAGCTATATATACACTACTGTTCAAAAGTTGGGAATTATTGAGCCATATTGTGTTTGAATGAAAATAACTAGTATGTTCAGCTTAAATTGCATTAAACCGATCAGAAAGACAGACATGGTTAACGCTGTAAATGGCAATTATAAATAAAAACATATGAAGCTGTGTGCTACAATGGCAGGTTGTGCTAAGTAATCCTAAATTATCACATTAAAAGACTATTTCATCATTATAAACCTTTTTTACAATAATGTTAGCGCAGCAGAGAACATTTTTGCTGTCATGGCATTTATTGTCGACCCCGACATTAGACTGGTCTTCTTTGGATCACTTTAGTATCTGTAACGTCAGCATTTGTGGGTTCAGGTATCTTTTCTGGCCAGAAAGAGAGGGTTTTCTTTAGAAACCCATCGGTCTATTGTTCTGTTGAGAAATGAAGGCTGTTTCATGTGAAAATTTTCCAAGAAAGTGAAGATATCATACAAAGATGTGCACCATTCCTTTCACATAAAAGTGCAAACTAACTGTAACCAGGACAGAAGTGGGAGACCTCAGTGCAGAGCTGCATCAGGGTCTCGCAGGTCATCAGCTGACAGCATTGTGAAACAGCACCCACAAAATGCAAGTCTCATCTTCAACAGTGAAGATGTGACTCTGGCACGCTGGCCTAGAAGGCAGACTTTAAAAACTAAACCATCTCTGAGACTGGCCAATGAAAGGGAAAAGCCTGAACATAGACATTGGATGGAGGATGACTGGAAAAACAAGATAAGGACAGAACATAAATTTCAGATGTTTGGATCACAGAGGAGAACATTTGAGAGTTGCAGAACAAACGAAAGATGCATGAAGAGTGCTCAATGCCATCCGTCAGGTATGAGGAAGAGATGTGATGGTTTCAGGGTGCTTTGGTGGTGGTAAAGTGAGAAATTTGTACTGTATGTGTGTTAAAATTAATGTTAAATAATGAAGGCTATCGTTCCATTTTGCAACACCACGCCATACCCTGTGGGCAACACTTGACTGGAGCTAATTTCATCCCAGAACAGGACAGTGACCTAAAACACTAGTCCAAATTATGCAAGACCTATTTAGGAATGAAGCAGTCTGGTGTTCTGTCATGTACTGGGCACTGTATCCCAACCCTATTGAATTGTTATTGCAGCTGCTTGACTGCACAGTACAATAAAGTGCCCACCAAGTGAATCCAACTTGTGCGAAGTGATTTAGAAAGCATGGGGTGAAAGTATTGCAGATTATCCCTAACATTTGAGAGCTACAAAGTCATAGGCTGGGAAGGCTGTGATTGCTGTAGATGGAGGATTCTTTAAAGAAAGCATTGAGTTTGAAGCACAAAATTATTTAATGCAGAAATCAATATTCTTAACTTTGTCAATATCTTAACTATATTTTCTATTCATTTTGTAAATTACTTGAATGGAAGTCTGAGTTTTCATGGAAAATTAAACGTTTTTTAAGTGATTCAAAGTATATGGAAAGTATGGAATATGGAAAATATCAGTTTGTTCTGCAGTACCCGTCAGAGGGAATCGTATTATACTAATGAACTTCTTTTAAGTAAAATGTTCTTTTTTTAACTTGCACTGCCTCTGTAGAATTCCCCTCCTTAAGTCTTTTGCTGTTGCAGCATATTGAGTTCCACCCGGGTTGAAACTTGCATCCTGTTAGTGACAAGTCGATCCTATAACTTATGGGTTTCCGACTGCAGTTTTGGTTTGTTGAATGTGCTAAAGTGTAGTCATTGTCACAGAAGTGAATAGTGTTAAACAGGGCCTGCTGTTTGCCGCTGTTTTAGAGTACTATATTGTTCTCAGTTGGCCCAGACCAGTGATGTGAATGCATGTCCGAGAGCTCTGGGTAATGTAGCTCTGGGAGTTGTCTGTGTTTAAACCCGACACTCTGGCAAGCATTGCTCCAGTCTTAGGATGAGTGCGGGGACCACTCTCTCTAGTCCTGTGCTTTCCTGTTTCTGCCGACGTCTTATTAGCCCAGTACCATCCTTCCTCTCTCTTTCTCTTCCTCTCCTGTCATTTCATCTTCCTGTCTCCCTCTTTCTCTGTCTGTCTCTCTCTCATTCTGTCTTTTGTTACCCTTTGTCTCTGTCTCTTCCTCTCTCCCTTGCTCTCTCTTCAACTTCCGTTTTTCTTTCCCTTTGACTCTTCTGTGTTTTTCTCTCCTTCTTTCTCTTCCTCTCTCATTGAATCTCTCTGCTTAGCTCTAGTCTACGTCTCTCTGATTCCACCCTGTCTCTTTTGTCCTGTCTTCCTTTGTCACTCTGTACTCCTCCTTTCCTCACTGGTTCAGTGCTTGTGTCTCTGCCCCTGTCACTGCTGTTTTCTGGGTTTCTCTTCACTTCCCTCCTAACATTTGAAACACTCCACACTTCAGATGCACGTTTGCTTTGCATGCTGTCATTATTTATTTAGCTCCAAAAGGTCTGCAGTCCTTAACATTTTGCTGCAATTTACAGAATCCTCTGATTACCCTCATTTTGGATTGACTAAAAATGTGCTATTTAGTAAAAGGATTACACCTTTGTGTTCTGTACTGCCCTCTGAGTTTTGTCCACTTTATGAAGCTGTGTGCATATGTATTAATTCCATTCAGCTGACTGTAAAATAAGACTTCTTAATTAGTTTCCTATAAACAGTGACAGTAACATTAGAAAAAGATGCACGGATGGAAAGAAAAATCATGCAGGCTCTTTTCTCACAGAGTCCTTAAATTATTTTTGTCAGCTGACTGGAGATGATTATTGCCCCATTTAATTATGCTTTAATTTTTAGCATCAGTGGTAAGGGGGTTTCATGTCATATGGCAGGAAGTGAATCTGTGGTGGTCAGCCACTGATCCGGAAATAACCCTGGTGTTTGTTTATTGGCCAGATTATCAAAGCATCCTGCATTTACTCCACCATGCATCCATACAACATGATGTATACCGTGTTGTGATGCTGGTATTTTATTATGAGTATGATCTGAAATTGTTTTTTCGAAGAGAAAGAGCACCAATAATTACCTCAGCTTCGTTTGTGTTATGATGTTGTTATAGTCATGTTGTGAATTTTAAAACTAACTCAGTTCGCTTGTCTAATATATGCAGAGTCTTTGTACACAGACTCAGCCTCTGATGTTCAGGGAGCTGATTGAGGCGCTGCTGTCAATACAGTATAAATCCAGTCTCTTGCAGGCTGTAAATGCGTTCAGTATTTTGAGTAGAATGTCTAGGGTTTCTACAACACTTTTTTTGGTGATACCTTTGACTTAGCAACAGCTCTGGACTCAGTACCCCTGTTTCCTGTAACCTATAACAGTATAACTGATCTCTAATCAGCTGTAGACCTTCAGGTTCCTGTTCTGCTGTGACCACATGCTTACAGAACATCAATAATTCCCTGCAGACCGGTAACCTCTGACCCACAGGGTTTTCCTCATGAGTCACATCTGTTGTAGTGCGTAATGTCAGAACCCTCAGCATTCACAGAGTGCAGTGGGAGATAAGACTTACAGGGAACGAACTAAGTCTTTGTGCCTTGCAACATTACGGCACAGCAAAACACGACGTACGTACTGTATATAGGCACTTTTACAAACACGAACAAAGTAGTAACGAACGCTAATTAGTGCTCCTGACACAGCTCACAGTTGCAGAGGCAGGTTATTTTACCAAGGGACAGATCAGACAATGAGTTAGTCACACTGAAGCTGGCTGCTGTTTACAAAGCTGACAGAGACAAAATGAGTGTGTCTGTATTGATATAACTTAAAAACTCTTGGACTTCTTTATCTCTATCTGCTTAATTCTTCTGGTTACCTAGAACCAGGTAAGATGAAAAGGTGAAGGGTATGGTTAAGAGGTAAAGCCTAACTTTGAAGTCTCATGGCCTTGTGAATGCTCATGTGTGCGTGCATGCGTATGTGTGTGTTTGTGCTGGAGCACTGCAGGTGTGAAGAGTTTTTGTTTGGTTAAGTTTGGGGTCTGGCTGCATTCCTGATTGGTACAGTCATTCAGTATAAAGGAAGTGTTCCCAGCTGGGGAAACTCCTGCACGCCACAGTGCTGTACGTACACTCCAGAGTTAAAGTACTTTTTAGGAACGAGAAAGGGAGAATAGTATTAAAATTAATAGCTGGGGGGTCGTGAGCTTCTGTTCTGTTGTTCGATAGGAGTTTGAGCATGAAAATGTGTATCAAGAGACTCAGTGAAGAACTGCAGACACAGTTATTTTCATTATATAGAAAAAAGGTGTGTTTAATATTTATAATTTTTTAATCCATTGGGCAGGCTTACTGATATGCCCTTAAGTCAATGTAAAGACAGTGTGGGGGTGAGAAATTGTTTTATGCGGTGATTAAAGGGAGGGGGGCATAATGTGGAGGGAAAGTAAGGATAGTTTGGCAGAGTTTACTGGATACAGTATTTTTCATCTTTCATGCCAATGTAGCCATTTGGACATGGAGTGGAGCACCCCCTACTAGTGGAGCATGCTGGAGGCGAAGCTGGGTTAGTCTTCTGAGCCAGAGCCCCTCTCCAAGACATGGGGGAGGCGGGCTACAATAGGCCTGGATCATATAGTAGCTAAAGGGACAGAGGTTCTTGTCTATTTGTATACATTTTTAACATTTTCATCAATGACAAGGGTCATTATGTTTTGTCTCCCAGACACAAATTCTGCCCCCATCAAATCCCAACCTAAAGGTAACCATGATATCTGTTTACTATTAGGATTACAACCATCCCACCCCACCATAAGGGACCAAGCGGTCTGCTAAAGATCATGAAGGTACAGCTCTGAGCTTCAGCACTGATAGCATTTCAAAAGTAAGACAATGACTAACTTAATAGGGTAGCATGACCCAAATTGGCTCATTCTTAGTGTTTTGTGCAAAGCCCTGAAGAGTTTGTGGCCTGCAGCTTGTGCTGTACAGTACAGATTGCTCTGGTTTAGATTTGTTATGTAGGCCTCAGACTGTGCTGTACTCTTAACACTGGTTTAGTGCTGTTATGTAGGCCTCTGGCTGTGCTGTACACATAACTCTGGTTTGGTGCTGTTATGTAGGCCTCTGGCTGTGCTGTACACATAACTCTGATTTAGCGCTGTTATGTAGGCCTCTGGCTGTGCTGTACAGTACAGTTTGCTCTGGTTTAGATATGTTATGTGGGCCTCAGACTGCTGCACCAAGAGCAGTGCTCAGCAGGACTTCAGACAACCTCCTCCAGGTCCTTTCCGAGGAATTGTGTGAAGATGAGAGCAGGCCTACAGATATACTTTATGTCCTCTGTGGATACATATGCAGATACACCCAGTGTCCTGGTTTTATGATGTGACACCGCACAACATAGATGGCAGAAAGTAATTCCACGGTGAGAAAACCACATATGGTTTTTTAACATATGGTTTCTTTACTTTTAGTCACTTGTTTTTCACTTTACTTTTGACATTTGTTTTTCTCATGGGAATGTCAGGAGAAAGTGTTTTACTCACAGCAACTTCAGCTGTGACCTCAGTGTTAACTCAGATTGGGGTTTTATTACCTTCATAGTTTACGTACTTAAAGAACATCCTGTGTGCTTTTCTTGCCCAAATCCTAATGATCGTCATGAACTGAGTTTGTTTAGAACCAACATTATGATATTGAGGGGTTAGGGGGCCTTATTGGAGCTTGTGAAAAAAGAGACTGTTTGCTGCTTCCTTAAAGGACTTAAAATGTAAACAGGCAAGATTCTAGGAGACACATTCCTAAAGTCATTAATGACTGACTTACCTGCTTGACCTGCTGTTTGTCGGATGTTACTCTCAAAACCAGAAATAACAGCATGAAGAAATCAGTACAATGAAGTACGACGTGTAATACATATCTGTTGTTCAAGTAAAATTCACAATGTAATGGTGAAGGTCTGACATACTGACATGGCCAAAGGTTTGACAAAAGAATATTTGCATTCATTGTTTTCTAACTTTTTTTTTTTTTTTTTACAACTACAAAATAATTACATGTAATTCTGAAGCCTGTTCCTTTTGCTGTGAGTTGTTCCTACAGAATGACACAGTGTTAATACAAAGCAGTGATACTGAATATATATATATATTATATATATAAAACTATAACTTGGTCCTGGAGGCCTGTCCAGGTTAGGGACCTGGGTGTTGTTTCTGAACACAAACCTGTCAGACTGTGTGCCCATAAATGAGAGCGTACCGATGGTGATGTCACCCAGGAAGGACCCGTTTTGGCCTCTAGGCTGAGACTCGGCGAGATCTGGATGGCTTGTGGAGGAAGAGGTAGAATCCCGTTGGTAGAGTAACAGACGGACCGCAGCATGGTCTGGGAGTGGCGGGAATGGGCACAGAGTGGGCACACAGTGGGCACACTTAGGTTGCCATTGATAGTCATGACCAGAACCTTTTAAAATATCCTATTCTGTTTCTTTTGCTATTTTTTTGTAAACAAATATTTATGTATCGTCTTGTTATTTTTGCTTTGGTTATGAGCACAGTTATAAACTTCCTTTGGTCTGTTAGAAAGGAAATTTTGTAGGTCAAAGGTTGCAATGGGAAAACTCCTTCCTATGGTCATGGTGTGCTTCACAAATCTATTGAATCATGTTCGCCAGACATCCAGTTATAGAACATGCAACTGAATCTGAGCTCTTGCAAAATACCCAGCTGCCTAAAACAGTGTACAGCTGTGAAAAATGGAGATGGTCGGAAAAGTCTGCTGAAGTCTTGATTCTCAGCATGAGAATCATTGAGACTAAATGAAGCAGTCAAGTTTTTAATACTAACAATGGTTATTTTTATGACCATTAACATGCTTACAAACATTTCACACATTCTCAGGACTGGACCTACCAGTGAACTTATTCACTTGATGCATATTACGTACCGTAATGAGGAATTCTGTAGCTGAGTTTCTACAAGGACTCAGAAAGGGCAATGGAGATCCATGTTTATAAGCCGGTAATTCCTGTAGCTCCTATAGGATATGTATTGTTTAAAAATCTGTGACACGTGACTAACAGATTACACACTGAAACGTAAGGTAGTTGTTTAAATCTAAGGTAGTTGTTCAACTGCTTAATTTATCACCCAGATGTTCCTAAACCCGTGAACTTCAGGAGTTTCAGGAGGAAACAATTACCTGCAACTCACAATCCTATATCAAAGCATACTGACTCCCAGAGGGCTCAACTGGGAGAGGAATGTGGCTGATTGCCAAGAATGTGCCAATAGCTCCTGGAACGCATGCACTGCTCTGTGAATGTGCTGTGGGGACATTAATGCTGACTTCGACATGTGTTACATAATACTGCGCATTCAGTGTGAGGGAAACGGGGACAGAGCCACACTTACACATACCCCTGTTTTCTGGCAGTGTGTATTAATGCATATGTTTTACATTTGGGTAAAAAGGTTTACTTGGACTACTGCAGCATTCATTCAAATGTATTTCTGACATGGGAGGTTGTTCCAATGGCTGCTTGCAAACACTGCTTGTGTTTGTCTTACAGAGCTTTAAAGACTAACAGAAGTATTTTTTAAATTCTAAGTGTTGTCACAAACCAAAAAAAAAAATTAAAGTACGCTGGTAACCTGAATGTCACAACGATTTCTGTCTAGACATGTGACGGTCGAAAAAAATTGCACTTAAAAAGTGAAACCAAACAGTTTGTGTACTGAGTGCTTTCACAATTTTAAAAATTACTTTGTTTTACTAGAATTTTACATAGGTACTTTGTACACTTACCATAGTTCAAGGTTCTACGAAGTACATTGTTTTGTGAGTTTAAACAATGTGATTTAAGGTACAACACATGCAACATTTCTGAGATCCATCATGTCTAGGTGGAGGCGCCTTTATTGCTGTGTTATCGAGATGTACTGCATCTGCCAAAGGGCTTTATTATGGCAGGAGTAACTGGACGATGATGAATCTGTGTGTGCCCTGCAGCTCAGACTGGGTGGAGATTCTAGATCCGCGCAGTCGCAGGCACATGTTTGTCAACTTGTCTGCTGGGGAGTGCAGCTGGGAACCCCCGAGTGGCACCACCCCCCGCCCTGCCGACGGCCGCCAGTGGTGGGAGCTGTTCGATGCTGCGAGTGGCCGCTTCTACTACTTTGATCCAGCCGGTCGACGGACCGTGTGGCACCGCCCGCACGGCTGTGACATCGTGCCCCTGGCCCGACTCCAGGTCGCCAAGCACATCTCTAAGGCCTGCAGCCACGGGAGCGACACGGGAGGAGCTGACAGCAGAGCTGGGGGCGGGGCTGGGCCTGCTCCAGGTGTGACAGCCGAAGGACAACGTGCAACTCTTCCCGAAAATGGCACCTATGCTGTGCCCCTGCTTCCAGACCCAGACAGTAACGGGAAGGATATCCCTGCTGGGGGAGTAGCAGATGGGACAGGCAGCAGGAAACACACTCTGAGGTAACCCCCCCCCCCCAGTCCTACAACCTATATTCATAGACCTCTGCAGCTGGAACGCTTTATTTTTGAGAATTTCCCTTTGCATTACCTTTGTTCTCATTTTCTATAACATCCGCATTTTGAAATTTCAAGGCCACAGTGTACCAGCGAGGCTGCCTGTTTCAAAGTGAGTGCAGGTGTCTTATGCATGTAATATAACTACTGCACCTTTCAAAGAAATACAGAAGTTGAAGATTTCACCGCGACAAGTCCAAGTTTGATAATCTTGACTTCCATCTTCCTATCTGGACTGCTGCGAATAAATATAACTGTGCAAAGAATTTTATTCCCATTGCATAATAATTCTACTTCATTTCTTATCACATGCATGTTTAATTTTTACTCATAGGAAAGAATTTGTTTCATGTAATCGATGGATGACCATGTTGTTTATGAGAGTCTGATACTCTTAAATAAAATGTGATGCGTGTGAACTCATCCTCATGGTGTACGTCCTGCAATGCGTTACACGTCTGTTCAGAAATCATTTCAGCCATTTCACAGATCTCTAGAGCATATTATGCAATAGTTATGATAAAAATGTCAATATGCTTGCTGAGCAATTTTTCATTTTTATTTTGGTAATTTTCACTGCTGTGTGTAAGCGAATATATGGCTAAATGCAAATTTGTTACAATGTGTGAAGCTTTTTGTTCACTGCTGAAGTATGTAGTTGCAGTAGGCATATGATGTGAAATTCCCGTGTTAGACATAGTATGTTCAGAATTGGATTAAAACCCCAGTGTCCCCATCACAAGCACCGTAATATACTTTTAACTACCATTATTATTATTAGTACTATAGTATTAGTAGTATGATGTGACCTTTTATCATGCAGGTTTCCTGCATGCTCACCCAATTTGCCCCGTTCAGTCTGGTAACCGTAACTTACGTGGAAGCATCATTTATATGGGGGCCTCTTGGTAAATTTGCATTACCTCTTGTGTCTTGTTTGTTGTGTTTTGTTTTTGGCAGTGCAGATGGGTTGATGTGAATGGAGTTAAACTGCTAATTAGAAGTGTTGATGATGAGAATCAGACTTCAAATTGGGGAGGTTAAGAGAAGATCTTAAGAGAATCTGGAACAGGAAGATGGTAGGACAGAGGTATATGTTAGGCTGCTCTACCCACATGTGGGGGGGTAGAGGGGTTGATGCATTCTAGAGCCATGCATTAGGCATGTCTGTCTACTGCAAAGCATTCATGGCAGCAACCCAGAGTGACTGACCTCCAGTGTCAAGAAAGTGAAAGAGGAACCTCAGATGTGTCTCGTAATGTCAGGTTATTTCCCATTGGGGCTTTTCTGTTTTTTTTTTTTTCTCACATGAGCATATTTATGGAGCATGCACATTGTTACTTTTTTGTCTGTATAAAACATGAAGCCTTCCAAGGCAGCCGTCATGCAATCTCCCAAACAGACTGTATGTAGCACAGAGATAATTCAGTACCAAACAGATGAGTTCAATTTACCGTCGATGGAGAAGGTGTGTGAGGTGAGGAAGAGCGACATTATAGGAGAAGCCACACCTACTTATAGGTAAGCGAGAACCTCTGATTTAACTTTCCTGCTATCAACCACAGAGTGCTGAGCTTCATGATCTGACAGCTTACGCCCAGAAAAGCTTCATGTTGCCTGACTCTTCCTTGATCTTGGGACTTTGGAAAGTCTGCCAACCTGAAGAAATGAGTGTGAACGGCATAGAAGTAGTATCCTGTCTAACTATGCAGCCGCATGAGGGATTTGATCTTTTTACTTAATTTCTCAGTTTATACCTTTTTCTCTTTTGTCATTGCTAATTTGTACACTGTACCCTCATCATTGTCAAACTAATTCAAAATCATCACGTGGATAAAAATGGGCAGAAACTCCGGTATTAATTTAGATGGTGTTTAATGTCACCTAAGTGTGAATGGAGAGGCGGCTTAAATGGATCTGTCCAAACAGGAGTGTATCTGTTTAGATCGGCTTCTAAGAGGTTATGATTTTGCTTTTTCATGCATCTAGGTGGCTGGCATTGCTGTTGCGGTGCACAGTGATGCAGTGGAACGCGCCCCTGCTGGCCGTGTGTGTGTGAGCTCGTGCTTCAGAGTATCGGCTCATTTTAGCACTCTGGCGTGATCATGTTGCTTGCCCTGCACCCACCATTTATTTATTTACATATTTATTTTTAATTTTACCCAGGTTAACCACCATATTCAGTATGGAGTGATTGAAGAACATGAAATTAACAGTATTGCCATTCTGTGGCTTTGTGTTGAGTGTGTGTTTTGTTTTTTAAATATCAGGTCAGTTGTAACATCGGTAATGATGCTTCATGATGCTGAGTCCCACTGATATGACTGTGGTATCTGCCATCTCTCAGGTTCTGGGCTGATGAGAGATATTCTTCCTGTTTTCCATGAGCTTTTCTCTTTTTCTTGCAAACTTGAAAGTTTTTGATCATTTTGAAGGCTGATAAAGGGTGAATTGGTTAAGTTTTTGGAAGTGATTATACTTCTAGGTCGTATGCTTTTTTGTGTTTGCAGAATCTTTTCGGCTCGCATCCAATACTTGAAGTGTCATTTGTTTCAGACTGATGTTGCTCTTTATACGTTCTGCAGCTCGTGAAGGCATAGTTTTGTATGTGTTGTGGATGAGGACTTGTCAATGTGACTGAAGCTTTCTTTGAAGCGTTTGAACAGTGATAGATGTTTGTTCTTTGGAATTTATTTTTGTTTTTCATAGTCTTGTTTTTCATAACCGTATTCACTTTACCAGATTGATTTACACATTTTTCTCATTTTTGTTTGTTTTTCCCTCTCTATGTCTCTCTGCTGCTCTCCCCTTGTCTCTTTCTCCCTGCCTTTGTCTTTCTCTGTCTCTCTCTTTCTTTTTCTCACTCACACACAGTGACAGGGATGTCTCTCAGATGTGGCAGCCATCTACAGGCTCCAGGTCCACCATGTTAGTAAAGGTGCACAGTATGGGTCGGAGCTGGGCTAAAGGTCACGGCAGTGTCCCTGCTCTCCACCAGCGCTGTAGTAGCAGCAGCACTGTCGTCTCTCCTGTTGGTAGTCTTCCACATGGTGGCTGTCCTATGGTCATGCCTCTGAGGACCCCATCTCCTGTGGATGCCAGACGGGCCCTCCATCTCCCCATGGTGGACAGCATCGCCTGTAGTCTCTGCCCGGTTACGCTCGGACACAGTGCCAGCTCACCCGCTAGCCCTGGTTTCCAGACTCCGCGCTTGGTAACTCCCCTGGCAGGATCACCATGCCGAGGATCTGAGGCCTCACCAGCCTATGATGAACCACCAAATGAGGTGCCAGTGTACGACGAGCCGCCAGCCGAAATGGAGGTGGAGGGTGCCCTGTCTGCGCTGCTTCGCCCTCCGTCCAATCACAGTCTGGGGAGTCGTGCTAAGAGCCCTTCCACCTCGGACTATAGCCCTGCCGGACGGGCCTGCATTCGGCACATGGTCAACGTGGAGCTGTCTGGCTCCCGGCACGGCTCCCTGCCCAAGGGCATGCCTGTCAGCCTACCTGCACAGTCACTGGCGCCCATCCAGGCCAGGCCACGGGAGAGCACTGTGCAGAGTAAGTCATGCTGGCGGGCTCTAGAGGCTGGACGACACAGCCGCCACGGCAGCCTGGCCTCCCAGGAACGCCCCCCAGGGGTGGGCCTGTGCTGCCAGGACTCAGGCTACTCCACTGGGCCCTCCCCTGGCCTGCGGAGGAAGAGCCGTCGGAGGCCAGTGGCAGGGCAGGGCTGGGTGGGCCTGACGGGCACCAGTGAGGTCAATGCCCTCAATGACATGGTGGTGGCGGAGATGAGAGCGAGGGCTGGCCAACTTGGTGCAGGGGCACAGGCATCGGCTGGCCCCACTCGCCGGGCCCACTCTCCGCCCTGCTCCTTGCATGGCTTAGGTGTGAATCGTGCCCTTGAGGAAAGCATTCTCGCTGGCAAAGGTTCTCTAGCCCATAGGCACAGGGACGTGTCCCCAGCCCTCACACCCACCGCTGATGGCACGTGCAGGCACAAGAGAACGTACGAGAAGGTGGACACTTTGGAGAAGATCGCCACCAGCCCAGTCAGCATGTCGTCACCTGACAGCCCCAGCTCACCTGCACAGGTGTGTGTGCATGTGTGCGTGTGTTTGTGTGTCAGTGCTTGTTTATGTGTGTACAAACTTCACATAAAACTTATGCTGTATTTATTGTACTGTCAGGCTGTATTTATCTTTTTTTAAATGGATGGAAACATATCCATGAAACATCTCCTCTTTAAGGACAATAAGGTTAATCTTATCATATCACAGTACGTTTGATCTTATTTAGTCAAATCTACTGTAGCCGTGCCAACCGTAAGGACCACTGGACAGCATCTGCCCTACATGTTGAACAAATAATAAAGACGGTCAGGTTTGAAATAACATTTCATTGGAGCAACCTGATGCAGCTGAGCCAGTCTTAAGGGTAGGAGGAACAATCACTGGCTTCTTTAGACAAGAGAATTGTGGGGACTCATTTGGGAAGCTTCTGCATCTGTGGCTTTGAATAAAACAGGCTGCAGAAAACACAAAAGAGTGAGACGTAATTACAGGGGATTACCGGCAGAGCTGTCTGAAAAATAAATATATGTATTTTGGGATGCGTTGTGAAGTGGCTTAGAGCATAAACTGTGAATCTGCCACCTAACTCCCTCCCACCACAAGGCAACCCAACAGTGTCCAGGGGGAAGGCTTGAGGCCTGGCGGCCTGTGGCCAGGCTGCGGACTGTGATGCATGCTGGGTAGGACGAAGGGGCACTGGGGCCCATATGGCTTGGGTGAAGCTGCCAGGGTGGGGCCAGCTGGTATAACAGATAAAGAACCCTGTGTGTGTGTGTGTGTGTGTGTGTGTGTGTGTTGCACACAAGATGCTGCTGGTTCAAGCCCTTTTTTTAAACCTTAACTAAGACTACTTTATTAGTCTGTTTTGTTAGTCAGATAGATTACTCACTGGGCACGATAACTTATAAAAAGTAATATAATGTTACACATTCAAAGTGCTGTGTATAAAAGTATATAATTTGTGTTGTGAATTTGCTGATGGATGTTGTGGACATGCTTTCAACACACATTGTGGTTGTGTAGGATGTGTATTTTGGGTTGTTATGAATGCATAGCAGCTATTCTCCCTCTGTGATGGCCAACCGGTTCAGGCTTCTGAACACAGAGTTTCAGAAGAAAATTCCCACTGGGAATTACGGATGGTCCATGTAATGTTTTCACAAGTAGCGCTGGAGAGGGTGGGTGATCACAGGGGAGGTGGGGTTTGTATTTTGCTGTTTGGGGCTGTTGCTTATCCGCTCTGCTGAGGACTGATCTCTCTTCTCTCGCCTTGTATCCCTTTCCTTTACTCCCTGACTCCCTCTCCTTTACTCCTTCTCTCTGTCTCTTGTACTCCCTCTCTCCCTCTTCTTTACTCCCTCTGTCCTTCTCCTTTACTCCCTTACTCCCTCTCCTTTACTCCTTCTCTACCTCTCCTGTACTCCCTCCGTCCTTCTTTTTTACTCCCTGACTCCCTCTCGTTTACTCCCTGACTCCCTCTCCTTTACTCCCTCTCTCCCTCTATCGCCAGGCTGCTATGGTGGAACCTCAGGGCCGGTTGGAAAGTGGGCTGCAGGGAGGCACAGGTGACAGGCTGGCAGTGGGGGTGCCAGACTCCCGCAAAGCAAGCAGGCAAGATGAAGGGAGAGGCCTGCACCCCTGCTCTATGGCCCCTCCCCCCGCTCCTCCTGAGGCCAGCATGACCGACTGGGCCACAAAGCACCTGAACCTGCAGAAACGGGGGCTGTTCCGGCGGCGCGTCTCTCTGGGCAGCCTGCTGTCCTGGAGCGGGGGCTCCCTGCGCACCCCCATGCTCATCACCAGCGACCGCGCCGTGAAGCGCGAGGCCTGCGAGCTCTTCCGCCTGGTGCAGACCTACATGGGCGATCGGCCGACACGTCTGGACCGGCGCCACGCGGCTCTGCTGGTGGTCACCAAGTGCTGGACCATGCCGGGCCTGCGGGATGAGCTGTACGTGCAGCTGGTGCGTCAGACCACCCACAACCTGCGGCCGGCCAGCCTAGCAGCTGGCTGGGAGCTCATGGCCATCAGCCTGGGCTTCTTCGCCCCCTCGCCCAAGTTCCGCCGCTACCTGGAGGGTTACATACAGCGCCACCTAGAGCCGGAGGGAGAAGGTGTGTAGCATGGCCGGCCATTATGATGATCTTCTGGTGTGTGTGTGTGTGCGCGTTTACAGATCCACACGGTCATGCAGATAGTGTTGAAACATGCTTTTTGCTTTTTTTTATAGTTTTTATTTGCATAAAACTGTAAATCTCAAAAGACACACACACACACACACACACACACACACACACACACACACATATGATGTGGCTGTCTATAAACATAAATGGTATCTGTGTGTGAGGTTTAGATTGCTGATATTTTTCTTTTTTATGTTCTACCAGAACAAAAGAAAGTCTGGTCTCATGACATCAGAAGTGACATTGTGTTCATGAGCACAGTGTTTCAAACAAAGGTTTTATTTCTGACATTCTGATAACATCCATATGTTGACTCTTTCCTTACAGTCACAGATTACATAACTGACCAGCACGACACGAAGAACAAAAAGAATTCAAAATCCAGGAAAAAGAGAAAACAGAGCACAGAAAAGGAAGAAGAGGGTAAAGGCCTTCATCTGGTTTTGCATGTAGTTAAAGTTGCCAAAATATTTCCCATTGAAATAATTATTCTACTGAGTAACACTCCCTTTATATATAAATAATCATATTAATAATTGAAATTTATAAAGTATTAATATATTAGAATTATAATAATAATTAGTAGTAGTATAAAATTTAATGTGCTTTTTCATTTCTTGAATGGACATACATATAAAGAGCCCACAAGATGCAGAGTAACTCACCAGGTGTGCATGGCATCACCCCTGGAGGTGTGCATGGCATCACCCCTGGAGGTGTTGTGGGACATTTTAATGAGCACGACTGGCAGACAGGAGAAGGTTGCTTTTTTGCTAATAAAAAATACTGTAAAGCAACAGTACGAGCTGATATACAGAACACCAGCATGTGCCTCAGAACCATTCAAGGGGTGGAGCTGGACCCCTGGACAATGAAGAATATACCAGAAAAGGCTGGTATGGGAGAGTGCTAACTCAGGCAGGCAGAGTGGACATCCCATGTCACTGAAGGACAGGTGGTAGGAGAATGAGAGGGACAAAGAAAAGGGGAGAACGCTGACGGCAGGGCAAGAAGGAGTGACGATGAAGTGTGGAGCACAGAACAGCAGAAAAGGGAATAGACGAGAGGTAGGCAAACGAAGGGTGGCACTGCGAGGGCAACGCAAGAAGGCACAGAGAAAGTTTGGAGGGATGCCGACCGTCCTATGCCTGGTTTCTTATGAAGTCGGAGCGCTGGCAGAAGGCTGTGGGAAAGCATTCTGTCCCAAACCACAAGCCCTCAGCGTGTCCGTCCTCATTGCCTTTCCAGGGCTTATAGTATTGAACCACGTTCCTAACCATCGATAGGACGGGATACGGTCGTGATGCTGCCCTTATGTCGGCACCATAACTCCAAGCCAAAAACCATGCTGTGAGCCAGATCTCTGATCCCAGATCAGCCAACCGTGACTGCCGCCCTCCTCTGTAAGCACTCAGTGGAGCGTGTGGTGCCAGTGCGTCGCCAACCAGAGCTTGGCAGGTTAGACACGTATAAGAGGGCCTGCGTGTGTTGTTCACAGTAGTGGCCAGTAGGTGGCCCTATCACAGCCCAGTGCTTTAAGTACATCAGTATTAGAAAACAGTGGTCTGCTTGTGTGCGTGACACTTATCTGTTGAGTCCTGGTTCAGTCAAACACAGTATTAATGCTCTATGTCATAGCAGTGTGTGAGTATTGTACTTTCAGGAATTATCCCTGGATCAGATCAGTTAGTTTATTTTAAGATAGAGTTGTGACTTGTCAGCTTGTTCGTTCTGTCATTAGGGGAAAAATAAGACCATTGTGAACTTAGAACTGATAGTAACCTGGCAACCCTGTCCACCTGTACACTGGCACTTGACAGACTAAAGACTTGGCAACCGATTAAAAGACAGAGCCTAGTAACAACAATTAATTTTTCAGCCTGTTGTAGAAATAATAATGTTGCACTGGTGACGGTATGCAAACCAAAAGTATAGATTTAAAGTATGGCACGTGCTTTTGAGCCTTAATGTCTGTGTGCTTATTAAAACAAGGTCTAGGTCATTTCCCACCTTCATCCATCTTGTGCACACACCACATTTCCCATCTTGTCTTCAGCAGGGGGAGAAAATATTCTTCCCTTCCTGAAATCAGGAGCAATTTCCCTTAGTTAATGCAAGAGATTGGAACCTCATGGTACTCCAGAACCATTCTTTTTACCAGACAGTGGGATCCAGTGACTCATAGTCTCTGTGATTGATTGGCTACGCCTAATAAGCAGCAGGAACAGAAAAGTAAAACAGTCTTCTGAGTTCTCCAAGTGAGATTAATGTTCCTCTGTAGCCACAGTGCTGACACCTGCAAGATGTTAATCTCAGAGTGTGCCTTGGAAACATTCTAGAATGGAGGTGTATGTGTTCTGAACACTTCGTTATTGTGCTGCAGAAATGTTCCCCCGTGAGCTACAGTGCCCTGTGAAAGTATTCACCCCCTTGGTGTTAGTCCTGTTTTTCAGCATTACAACCTGGAATTAAAAATGGATTTTTTAGGGGGTTTGTACCATTTGATTTCCACAACACACTTATGGCTTTGAAGGTGCAAAATGTTTTTGAGTACTGTAAATACTTTTGCAGGGCACTGTAAGTACTTATAAAATTCAACTGCTAACAAAATTCTCTGACACATTCTTATAAGGAATTTACCAGAACAACATAACAAAATGTGGCAACATAAAAAATGAAATTTGTCAAATGTATTTATTGTTACATTTGTGTCAGTTTACATTTTAAGAATGTAACCGTGTGGGAACATTTGTTCAAATCCCAATTCAGACAGTTGTTTTTGAGTGCCGGTATTTCTGTAGAATGCCCTTGGGTACTTGGCTTAGTTCTTCACATTGAGATATTAGATTGAAGGCAGTTTTTAAACTGCACCCAGCTTCCAAATTTCATATCTGGCATGTGGACAATGACCACCTTAGCAAAGATTAAAACTCAAGATTAAACAGTTGGGTGCTTACACAGTTGGGACACATCGTGAGTGTTATGGGCTCACTGCACAAAGCAGGCATAGCAGAAGGGTCACACACTAGTGACGGCAGCTGTGTGTTGTTAGGCGCTGCTCGCGCCTACCCCCGAATTGTCATGTAGCCGAGTGAGATGTGAAATTAGGATTTCAGCACGGGCCTGGAACTCTTCTGGCTACTGTGAACAATTTAACGACTACAAAATTGATTTGCTGTAAGAAGCTTGGGGTCACATGACAATTTTTAATAAGAAAATTAACTGAATTATTGATAAATTTATTGACTTTTTGCTAGACTCTAACCTGCCACTGAGAAGCGTGATCTTGTGCGTAGTGAGCTAGGAGACACATCCTCTGTGTGCTTTTCATGTTCTGAGATTAATGGTTGACTATATGTCCCCCCCCCAGGCTTGCCCATCAGCACATATGCTAAATACTGCTACCGCAAGCTGCAGAAGGTGGCTGTCATGGGGGGTAAAAAGGTAGGACCTGATGTTTTCTGGAAAGGTAAACTGGGAAGGGCAGGCATGGTTATCTGACTATTTAATCTAGTGCTTTTCAGTCTTTACAAACTCATCTGGAAGTGATGCACATAGAAACTGTTTTTCACAGGCTCTGTAATTTCAAATGAAGGCCCTTTCCATTCACTCCTTTGACCTGTTGAAAGCTCGGCATACATTCTGTTTCATTGTTGGCAGGATAAGCGAATGTCACAGTGGCTAAGGAAGTGAGTGTAGCTGTAAACTGAGCTTGTTTCCATGTGATCCTGCAGAGCAGTACTCATGGCCTGTTTTCCTGCCATTTTCAATGAGCGTGTGTTTGTTTTATGGGCTTGGGTAGGGTCGCACTGAAAGAATGTAGATGGATGAGAATGAGAGTCTGAAGTATGTTCTCCACTCCTCACCAAATCCCCTCACCTCCATCTACAGGGTCTACGTAAACCCACTCTGGAGGAGATTGACCACAGCAGGAAGGCCATTGTGACACCGTCATTGTTTGGGAGTTCCCTAGAGGAGGTGATGGAGCGCCAGCGGGAGCTCTTCCCTGATAGGAGGCTGCCCTGGGTACAGGTACAGCTGTCCCAGTATGTGCTCGCACTGGGTGGAACACAAACAGAGGGCATCTTCAGGTATGTGTGACAAGAGCATTTGCAAAACTAACTTCCACGAAAATGGAACACGTAAATCTGTAAAACCTCAGCTGTCACTAAGGCAGTTTCCAAGGGACCCTTAGAAGTTTGTTCCCACCCTACTGGATTCTTCAAAGACCCTGTAATCTTTCAGATACAAGACGTACCAGCAATATCAAGTCTATTTCTTCTATGATGTAAACGAGTGCAAAAAAATGCTGCGGAAATGACTCATGGATGGCAGGCTTTAGAATTCTGCATGTGCCGTTTCTTCCACTGTGGGTGACAATGCAGAATTGTTTTGGTGCAGGGTAATTCCAAGTGTGCATGATGTTCTTTAGGTCATCTTGGCTTAAAGTAACGATCTGTTAGCAAGCTTATCAACACTGTACTGTTTGGTCAGCGCATTAGTCCTCTGTGTTTTCTTAGTAGTATTTATTACAAAATGCATAAGGTTTTGAATATAGAAGTAAAAATATATGTAAGGTCTCTAGGCTCAAGTTTTAGGAACAGAACTGCTGTTGCCTTGGGCTATATATACACACATTAGCTTGAATTGTTGAAGTGAAACACAGATGATCGGAGGCTGTGAAAATGTTTTGTCTGTAATGTCTGTCATTGTGCCTCATTTAGCTCTGGCTTTGCTGGTCAGCAGATCTGCTGCTGCTTCTCTCAAAGCTAAAGGAAGCTTGTTCCTGGGATTGTCTGTTTGCTTTTTACTGATTGTACAGCTGGCACATTACCTGTCCTCATTTGCCATGTTTACCAGGACCCCAGTGTGACAATTCTGTAGCATTTTTATGACAGGACCCAAGTTGGCAGCCATTGGAATTTGCTAGTCTAAGTAGTCGTCTAGGATTTTTTTGTATGTTTTTTTTTTTTTTTTAACCTGCCTGCTAAAGGACATGTATGTTTCTGCTTGCATAGTTATACTTCTATTCTGATATTTGAACTTTCCATCACCTTGACAACCACGCCACCTACTCGTTCGTTTGATTAAGCGGTGTACGGACTTTGTGTTTCAGAGTGCCAGGAGACATAGATGAAGTGAATGCCCTGAAGATCCAGGTGGACCAGTGGAGGACTCCTGAGAACCTCTCAGACCCCAATGTTCCAGGTAGGTTCACTGTCCCCTCCTTGGGTTGGATGTGAATCTGATGACAGCAACACTATCCTGTTTGTCCCTACCCTTATGACATGTTAAAATCAGTCTTATTTACTGATCTGGTAAGATTGAGAAGTTCTGCACAAGTGCAGCCACCTCTTGAGCCAAGCTGAATCCTGGGAAATCATACCATGCAGTGTGCTCCGGCCTCAACCTGGGGGAGCTTGTCTGCACAGTGCCTTTGCCCTGTGTGAATGGGAAATATCTCCAGCTGCACGCTGAATAGTGTGGTGCGTTAGCAGCTCATCTCTACTTTGTTACTGGCAGAGTGAATGGGAATG